>JAPTHA010000016.1:12203832-12214669 GCA_029814585.1 Gymnapogon annona | reverse complement strand
AGAAGTGATGCAGATTTTCAGACTTTTTCAGTCGCTTGTATGAGTAAAGACTCATTTAGGTGTACTTTTTTTTGCATCTGTTCATCTTGAGGAAATAAACTGAAACGTGTAGTTTATCACTTGTGCTCATGCAAGGATAAGTTTGGTGTGAGTGGCCAGCACCATTTCACATACACTTACAGCTCTGGAAAAAATTAAGAGACCACTGCATTTTTTTTGAGTGAAATCAGCATCTCTACAAATGAATATGATCTTGTTTTCTTCGCATTATTTGAGGTCTGTAAACATAAGCATCTTTTTTGTTATTTTGACCATTTGTCATTTCCTGCAAATAAATGCTCCAAATGGCAATATTTGTTATTTGGAATTTGGGAGAAATGTTGCCAGTAGTTTACAGGATGAAACAAAAACCTTTCACTTTATTCATTTTACTCAAACACATACCTATAAGTAGTAAAATCAGAGAAACTTATCATTTTACAGAGGTCTTATTTTTTTCCCAGAGCTGTATGGTCTCATTTAAAAAAAAAAGTGTAAAGAGCTTTGGTAAATGGTGACCGTAGTATGGTCCTTCTCGTAGTGTGCGCCATTACCTAATCCTTAATCCAAAATAATGTGGTTAAAATATATATGTACATATATATATATATATATATATGTACATATTATATGTTTTAACAACGCACGTCTGTATATATACAAGCATACAGTGTTACAAGAAAAGACATTGGCTTAAATTTTAAATGACCCAAAGTGGGACTAATAAAGGAATCTAGTCTAAACTAGGAATGGTGTTCAAGTATCTACAGTCCATATGTGTCCTTGCACAGCTCTTGGAGAGTTCCCCTGTGTTTTGACCATTACAGTGTAAAACAGTACAATCTTATATCACAAACATTCCATGCTGGAATAAATCTGCATCATTCGAACAAGCTCAAACAAATCTGACACAGATCAATTTTTTTTTTTTTGTTAAGTGACTCCACAGCCGACTCCCACACACACCCTCTCTTCTCTCTGGCTGATACTTGTTCTGTGCTGTGAGCTTTCCTAGTGCAGCTGAGTGTATTCCACTGTTGGCTTCACAGTCAGTCAGTTTTGGGAGCAGGACACTGACAGGGTTAGCCATCAGTCATCTGTGTGCTGGCTACGACCACACTCGTCATACTGATGTTATTTTAACTGGACGGGAATAGTAACATAATGTCTTTTAGAAAACAATCTGGTGGGGAAAATATCCACATTACATCACAGAGTTCCCAAAGACTTTTGTCAAACAGAAACTATGAAACGACCTAAACTCTGACAAAGAGACAAAAAAGGTTTCTGCTCCACTATAATTTCTAATGCAAAGAGCAGAAACGGATGAATAGAAGTGCATGGCTGGGTAGGTGCTAGTGGGCATGCTTGGCCATGGTTCGATGGGTTAGGGAAAAGAGGGTGAGGGGGATCAATCTCCGACTCTGTCTAAACATTGCCTGCTCCGAGCAGACCCAGCGGAGCCAAGGGCGACGTTTACAGGAATCAACATTTAGATCCCTTTTAAAAGAGGTCATTATCCAGTTACATTGCTTTTGTTTCTCGTCGTCTTTTATCTCTCTGGGACGTCCGCTGCATATCCTCATACTTCTACTCTGTTAGATATTCTCGTATGCAAGTACATCACGAGGCGATGAAATGACTGACCTGGAGCTCCTGAGCGCAGTTCCTGAGAATTAACCACAAAGACTATTCACAACAGGCTTGTTGTGACACCTAACATTCAGATCATTATCTCCTCTCTGATTTGAAGCATTAAGCGCAGAGAACAGCCCAGAGCCACGTTACATTCAGCTTCATAAAGTGCAGTGTTGTTTAGATGGTAGCCGGACTCTCCTGTTGCTATTTACAGCTCGTTTCCTGGAAATCTGTGCATCTTTCCTCACTGTTCTGTATCCCTCTGAGACAAAACGGCAACTTTTAAAATTCAACTCCAAACACGGCTTTGCCCAGAGGGTAATGCAGTCTGGATGCAAGAGTCTTATGATCCCATTACAACTTTGGGAGAGAAACGTCTGTTTTCTCATAAGAGGTAAATCCAGTACTTTGTTGATGACGTGCCTATCATCTAATGAAAGCATGACGTGATGGTCAACATGATACATTTTTTCACTACATAAAGTTGGCAGCCTGTCATCCACCACTTTGTTCACAGATTTAAAAAGCCTCAGTGTTTGTATTTTTAACACTGCAACTATGATTAAATATTGATCACTTGCATAAACGGGACACTTGTTCTGTTGGTCTATTCTGATGTGTAGATGAAGGTTCATGCATTCACCTCCTGACAGTCTGGTTACATAAAGCTGCCAGGAAGGCTCATGTTTGAACTGAGGAACGCGTTAGTATTTAGGATGATTCTTTTATCCCGTGCTGGAAAGGAATAATGCTTGGTTTTATAGAAGAGTTGACATGGCAACGGTTTCCGTCTACAAAAACAGTTCAAGATATCAAAACTCATGTATACACTGGGACTAGTGCATTCCACTGTGAGACATAAACAGTTACCTTGTTCTGGCCTACGCAAGAAACACAACACCGAGATGGACAACAGAACTATTACACAGTGACACCAATCCATTAGAGCTAGTGTGGCCATTGTCTGAGTATTTTTTATGAAGCATAACTTCAGATCAGCTAACTGCTACACTTAGGTTTATATAAATTTAAACAATTCAGAAAAACTGCTAAATGTACTGAGGTCATTTCGCACTCAACTGATAAAACAAGGTTCAGATTTTTCCATAGAAAGAACAAGTGCACCTCAAGTGCTTCCTCCTATTGAGGACTATTCTGAGTCATGCAGACAGTTAAGCAGGGCAGACTCTCTTTTAGCCTTTAGCAATGGGTTGCCTTAGCAGCTGGAGCTGCTCCAGGCCTCTTGATGAGGAGGAAATGGCTGCGCTAACTGAGGGAGAGTTTCCACATTTTCAAACATTTGACATTATATTTTATTTACTAATAACGTTAAATTAGTTTCTATTAGTTGCACATTTTTGGCAAAGTTAAGACAAATTTATCCTTGGTCATATGCAATTGTGCTTGTGAGGTCTAGGATTATAGTGGCTTATGCTCCATGGTTGTGTCTAAACTGACTGCATTGTGAGGAAGTCAGGAATGCAGGCCTACGCGTGAGTAGAGAGTACCACTTAAATTAATGGAGACAGAGTGGTGAAAAAAAGGGCTTCCTATAAATGCAGCGAGTGAGCCATGTTCCTCTTCAAACCAAACACGCACAGCCAGAGAGTGATGCAGCTTATACTCGTTATGTAACCATCATCATGTCTGTTTGGATAAAAAGACGTCTTCTTGTGGTTCTATTTTTAGAAGTCACTGACGCGGTTGACATGCTAAAACGCCTCTGACACCAGACCGCCGTTCCTCACGGCCCCATGGACGGTTGGTGAAGCAATTCTTTGAAGGTTTACATTTACTGCCATGTATGGGGATAAAGGAAATGTAGATGAGTCACAGGTGTGTTTACAGTGTGTGTGGGTAGAGAATGTGCTCCTGTCCCTGACATCCTGTCATCATTGCATTTCGCTGCCTCTGGCCATAAAGCATTGCCTGCTGATTAGATGTTGGGAAAGGTGCTGCTGCACTGAAATTAAGACAAATTCTGACCGGCTGCTGAGAAACGTATGCAGAGCCAAGTTCAGGCAGGGTTCAGGTGCTTTTGTCATGAGGCAGGAAGGAGAGTAAGCCTGGCACGCCAGCAGAAAGAATTTAACATCTGCTCGGAAGCATCGAGTAACATTATTTAAGTGAGAGGTGACAGTAATGTCATGTGTTACCTACATATCCCCAGGGGAAGACCAGAAGAAAGACAGATATCCTGCAGGACCGTAGCTTTGTCCTCCAAATAAAATTAGACGTCTTAAATGTGATAGAGGCCACCGTCTATTGAATCAATGACTCCTACTTTTGTTGTTCAGTGAGCCACACTAACAGGACTTCGATGGGCCTAAACATCAGTCAGGGCAGGGCAGCCTACTTTACAGATTAATTTACACATGACATCCTTTGATGAATATTTTGAATTACTAGGCATCAGGATTATTAAAGCAATTACTTGCTTTATTTTTGTGTTGAGGTTAAATGAGAATTTTATCTTTTTTTGCATACTATTATAGTATTTAACCTTTCCTGCTTGGCAAGTGGTATCTTTACTGAAATTGATTATTATTGTAATTCATTCATAACCTGATTCTATTCTCTCTTGAATTAGTAGGAACTATCAACCTTGCATTAAGACGTCACAATTCTTTTTCATTTCGAAAGGTATTATCAATTTGCTAGCCCAAAAAACGATGCAGCTGAATAGACCTGCAACCAGTCAGGGCAACGACAGACGAGACACAACTGATAAATTAAACACACCAAATTCTGCAGGAAAAATGGAGAAGACAACTTTCTTGTCAATCAGGGCTTTTTGTGCTGTTGTTTTTGAGAATATCACCCCAATCAGATGTGGCTGTTCTTTGTGAAGATTTTCTCCATTTTTAGAGCTTCACAGATCATTTCGCGTAGTTGTTGATCATCTAAAAATCCCAAAACAGCTGTATAGACTGGATAGTCGCAAATAGTGCTAGTGCATGTTTTCCCCACTCAGTTAACTAACAATTAACTCTGAAGTGATGAAGCCTGGCATAGAAAAAGCACTTCAATAGTAGACATGCTAAATGAACAAAAGCTGATGATCAGCTGCCACCCGTCACCATAATCAAACCATGTCATGCCAGCCCCACACAGCAGATAAATGGTGGTGATAATCACAGCCCCGTCATATTTGAGTGGAAATCATTTTGAATGGGAATGCTGCCAGAGCGATCTGCCAGATCTCTCAGGCTGATGCGTCTGGTTCCCAGGCTGATTAATCACTGCTGCCTGAACACAACTGACTGCTCAGTAGCCTACAGCTTTGCTAGCTGACAAGTCTGGAAGTAAGAGGGAAGAGTCAAGACTTCTATGATTATCAACTGACACTTGGTCTTTAACAGTTTCACACCGATCCACAGCGCTTTTGGTCAAATTTCAACAATCAAAGTCCTCAGTTTTCAAAGTCCTTAAATCTCTGGAAGCAAACCATGCCAACAGGCAAGTTGGAAAGCAAGTTAATATGTCCATATATCCATAAACTACCTTTATAACAACACATAACTCTTTCCTTTCAGATGTTCGTGTTATCCATTTAGTGGAACTCTGCTAGATAGTGGAACAGTTCAGGCTCAGCAGAATAACAAGAGGAAAAAATTATTATCCGTGACATCCTGAGATTTTCCACTTTAATTTTTCCACGACTGGGAAACTGGTCAACTACTGATCAGCCTTTCCAGGATTTATGGGGACTTCAAGACTTTTACTGTATACGGAGGCACATGGTGTCATGTGTCATTTGCGTTGACAGCTTACCTTGCATACAGCTCTCTATTCTGTGGACGAGCTGATAGGACTTGCAGCGATCCAGCAGGGTTCGAATGGCTGGAAGTGGGTCCAAAACAATAGTCTTTGGGTGGGCATCAATGTAGTCCTACAGTAAATACACAGATTGTAAGAATTTTGTACATCTCTGTATTAAAAGACCAAGCATGATACATTTACTCTATCAATTCGACAAATATTTGAGACCGTTTAGATTACATCCAGAACCAGTGTAACATGTAGTCTTTTTGGGCCACATAGATTAGAGACAGCAGGTGATATTATTCATGTGCTGTGGTTGTAGTCAAGTGTTCATCTGCTTAGCAAGTGTTGGTCATGTTTTGACACTGAAGATTTAAAAGCATCAGGTATGTTCAACTTTCACTCTGGAGAAAGTCAGTCTTTAAACCAACAAGAAATAACAATCTCACTTTTATTGGGAATGATTGTGATTATTATTAACTCGAAAGATTTTACAATGTGACAAATGTGAATAGCAGTGATCCTGTTCCTCAACAGTGACAAAAGCAGCAGTGTTTATTGTAAAATAGCACATATGCTTCAGTTAAACTAAAACAGAAAAAATACAAGCCAAATACAATCCATATGCAGCCATAAAACATGATGCACATATGTTAAATAAATCTATGGAAAAAGGGAAGCTACACGAACATGATTTGTGTGTGTATGTTTTACAAACAGCATGAGATGATTCAGATGAATGCCAGCGGGTATGTGTACGTTACATCACTATAACTCTCCACAGCCGGCTGTTAGGTCAGCATGAGGATTGCCATTTTACATAACTGCGCTCCTTTTCTCTGCCCTCATCGGCTCTGTCCCCACAACACCTCCTCTCCTCTCTGCAGCTCGCTGTACTCTTCACATTTCCATCTCTTGTTCTCGTGGATTTCTCTCTGCCAACCTTTTCTTCCAAGCAATTTTTACTGAGTTGCAGTCGCTGTCAGGTGGAGTCGGCTGGCTTGCACATTACACAAACAGCCTGCCTCTTCACATCACCGCCTTTTAAAACACCACGATTTGACTGTCATACACGCTTGTGTGAAATTAAACACATGGCACTGTCAGACACCGAGCGTACACATGGAGCGGAAAAAATGCCCATTTGTGAACTGACCATTAATATACACACATACTCTTGCATACAGCATGTAAACAAATGCCTCTGCTGTGACATTGGAGGACACATCTTTGGATTTGTCCAGATCAATTGGGCAATGCTGTTCAAAGCCAGTTCAGTGCTTACGTAAGTCCAATGCACTGAAGCCAAAAAATGAATCCAAAGTAATCTTCCAGGAGTTTAGAGGAATACTCTACTGATAAGGACTGTCACTTGCTGATTTTTTTAGCTCACAGGAAAATGAAAACCACTTACTGAGACAAGGGAGGGAGGTGAAATAGAGATGAAGACTGCTAGCAGGTGTTAGAGAGTGAAAAAGCCAGACATGCTGTGTATCAGCGAGGGCGTATGGGGCACATACTAGCAAATATTTTCCAAAAGACACAATGGTTCCAGGGCCCATTCTGTGACGCCGCAGACACACCTTAAATGCAATGTATGTCCTATTGGCTGCTAGGAGTCAGGAGAGGCCTCTCAGACAAGACAATAACAAAATATGTTTGATTATGTTGTGAAGTAGAGTGGGATCATGGGAGTTGTCATTAGTACCACAGCTAATGGATCTCTCTCTGACCTGACTCAGGCAGAAATCCCATTATACCGTCTTACCATGTCTGTTGGAAATGTGTCTGCTGTGGTTTTATGTAAAGGGCATGTGATATGACTGAAATTACATTTGTCTTTTGCGCTACTTTTTTCTTTTATTGTTTTTGCACTATTTCCTGGTATTGCACTGTTGCGGGAGCTGCTATTTTTTAATTTCGTTGTGCTTTTGCAGTACAGTGACATTAAGGCATTAAGGCAACCAAAGGTAACAGACCATAACACTGCACAATTTTATGTGCTTTCTCTTAATTAGAGCATTGTAAGAAAGATCTGATGTATCGTTGAATACACAATTCAGTATAAAAAAGACCAGCATAGTCACAACCCTCTTGAGAATGAAGGAGGCTGGAAAACGACTACTACAACCAGGTAGATGTGATTTACAACATCATCTTGACTGAAGTTGTCGCTCATACAACAAACTTAATAATTCTCAGACAGGCAAATCAGGTCCAACAAATCACAAAATGCTAAATCTGATATCCATTAATAAGCTGTGGTGACGATAACGCAGTCCTGAATGATCATGCAAAGGGTATTTTACTCAGGTCTGCTGTGCACTCAGCTCTCACCTAAGGCCACTGAATCACCACAGTGCACCCCAGCCTGACATGATGTTTTAAATAAAGAGCTATTTTAGAGAGGAAGGCTTACTCCATCCAATGCACAAAAGCTTATTTATGATCACAGCTGTGTGATACTAGAGATGAGCCAACACTTATATTTTCAACAGCAATGTAATCACAGATGACAGCTGTGTGCAGGTAGATAGCCACAAGTAAAGAGGTACAGAGCCGGCTGAGCCACAGTTTTAAGCTATTTACTAGCACTGCAAATTGTCATTATATTTGGTGGATTTTTTTTTTTTTTTAAGCAGCTTTCTGGTTATTTTCATAATGTAAAATATAAAGAAGTTACTGAAATGGCAAGGAGTAACAAAAGTATGGAAATGAAACCCCGCATTAATACTGGCAAGTTCTGTGATTCAAATCATGTCTCCACACTGACATCCTGTTTGTCCTCAATTGAGCAGTCGGGAACATGTTGACAGAACTGTGTGACACTCATCAGTGCAGCTTTTCTGACTCATTTAGAAATGAGGGGGGGATAAAAAATTTTCACACTATATACCTCTGCCAGATTAACCACAAACACAACGGCTTTCTGAAGCATGTTCACAGGGGGATTTGAAGCTGTGATCTGTCCATATGAGACGTTTAACACATTATCGGAATAAGGTTGTCTTAGACATCTTTTCAGGGATGCAATCCAAACTCACTGAGTGCTGACTACCTGGATGTAGTTAAACTATCGTAACTTGAGGTCGTGCTGCATACCTGTACTCTTTGCACCAGCAGAACAGCCTGTGAATCATTCTGGTCAGCCTCCAAGATGAGGTCAGTCAGTTTGTGGATAATGACGTCCAGGGGACCATGGTCCTCCAGAGGCTGGCTGAGGTCCAGCTATGGAGAGAAGAACATTCGTTTTAGAGCTTCTGGTGTAGGGTGAATCATTTTGCATGTAGTCACTGATTAACTGTGTTTAGTACATCTCAGAAATAATCTATGAGGTTCGTGTTCATGTGAATGTGGAACATGGTGCCACTTTGGTGTAAACCACCGCCTTTCACAGTTTGGTCCATTACAAAAATGAAATTTGGTTTTTATGTGGTTAAACCCAGGAATTGGGTTTAAGCAATGAGCTTGAACCTGGATAACAATACTACAACAACACACACTCCTTCAACTGTCACATCTGTCTCTTTTTGTCTCAAAGGGAGAAGTATTATGCCACAAGGTTACATCACAACAAATCTAAAAAGGAACAAACACTTTCATCATCATCCATGTTTGTTTGCTTGCTTTTTTTAACTGATATTTAAATGCCAACCAGGCTGATTTTAAATGAAGTCTTCTTCCTGTATTTGTAACGTTTCTTTAGTACTGCCATAATTTTTGCTGTCCTGGTTTCAGATTACACCAGCAGGATTTATTTTCAGTATCATCCATTTTATTATGGCTTTCATACTCTCTCCCTCTGGCATGGAAGGCCACACCATCAGTTGCACTCAGCATATTGGACAGCTTTTGAGGGGGCGCCAAATTAGCATTCGTTTGAAGTTCACTGCATCTGAAAGCTGTATTGCACCGGCCAAGTAGTTCAAAAGTAGCCAAAGCAGCTCCTCCAAGTGTGATAAGCCTCATGTGGGCCAATGCATGCACGCACACACCCAGCAGGTATAAAGAGGAAATGTTAGCCTGTCACAAAGTGACAGAGGAACAGAGTAGAGTCTTCTAAAGTATGACTACAAGCTGTTGCAAGACTTCAGGCTGTCTATTGACTAACAGCAAGGATACTGTGAAAGTCTTTAAATAACCACCCTGAGGCAGATACAGTGACACATTATTGTACATGCAACAGCGTAAAACATGGACTTCAGAGGGCAGCATGAATTAAAGCAGAACAAATGAATATTTCATTGAACCAGTGTCAAATGAGACTGTTGCATAACACAGCTTTGCAGCAATCCATGAGCTAATCAGCAAATGGGTATTGCCTGATTGCTCCACACAAAGACTATTTCAGCAACACCTGTGCAAATAAACCCCAGTCAGGCTGAACCCCATTGTGCTTTGTGCTACGCGGACAGTACACAAACCTAGACTGAATACACCTTAGTCACACAGGTGTGGATCAAAGGAAGAGCAGTAAAACTGTACAGTTTCAGTTGGTCGAGGGTTGGTCATTGTCACTGCCAATGTTACTTGGTTAATGATTGTGAGAAATGAGACAGATAGATGATTAATAGGTGTAACTGTGGTCTTGCCTTGAAACGTCAAGCCCACATAGTAGTAAATCAGCTAAAGAAAACAAATGACTGAGATAACACATGCTGTCTTTCTACTGGAGAGATGGCTGATGAATGTTCCCTTCGGTCTATGACCAGGACCCACACCTGTCTTCCACACACACTGAAGTCTATACAAGGTATGCAGGCATGCAAAGAAATGCCAACACACCTATCCTGTTCTGACACAGCTGAATTCCCTCAAGAGCTCATTATGTTACATCAACAGAGTGCTTCTCCCTCTGTCCATCTTCACGCTGCATCTCCCACCTGCTTTTCCTCCTACCTGCCTGTAGTAACATGTCATTCAGGTACAAAATTATATGCAGACTTTTATTCACAGTAATGAGGGTGGGAATGTTGCCAGTGACAGCTTTGCTTGAAATCACATATTCATGATGCCTATTTGGAGTACATGTTTGTAGGCCTTCACACAATAGGAAAAGCTACAGTAATAACAACATTCAGTGTTGCAATAAGATAGGATTTGCTTATTAACATTGTACTCAGCATCAAACTGACACCAATTAATAGACACAGCTGAGGAATATCTCGGACTCAACTGACAAAACGCTATAACTGACTCATCTATCCAAGGCTCTATAACTATGTCAAATATTCACATGCCCTGTAAATGTACAGCTTGTGCAGATAAAATAATCTTTGTCATTGACCAATAACGAATATACTGCTGAAAATATAATTGGTCAGCCCTGTTCATGTAGTATATTTGTCTGGTATTAGTTGATAGCATATCTGGCCAAACCTGTTAATGAATGAAT
>JAPTHA010000016.1:12192075-12203732 GCA_029814585.1 Gymnapogon annona | reverse complement strand
AATGAATGAATAGTGAATGAATAAACTTTATCAACTTTATCATTGCACACGTTATAATGAAATTTATACAGTCCCCCCCCGTGCAATTGAGCATAGACAAGATAAAAAACACAAAAGTATCTAAATAAAACTCGATAATAACATTAAAATATACTTTAAAAAAAAAGATTGACAATATATCTATACCTTGACTAACACAAACTCCTTGTGCTAAAATGTTTCTTAAAAGTGCCAGCTCCTAGAAAAGTGTTACTCATTATGCAGCAGTGAAAGTGATTTACAACATTGGAATCAGATATTTACTGCACACAGAAAAATTATTCAACCAGTATAACCACAAGGACTAGAAAAAGAAGAGACAAGTTGAAGCACAAGATGTCGAGTACTTTTTCCTTTCTTGGTGCCTCTGCAGTTCAGCTGGTGTATCTGGAATTGTGTGGTCAAGAGACACGTACACACAGAGGTGTGAGCATATGGCAGATGCATAAAAACACATAAAAACGTTGCCATGACCTTAATAGCACAGTGCTGTTAAGTCAACACTCGTAAAAGCCTGTTGTCACTTGTGGACGAACTGTTGTTGGGGCTATAACCCTGGCTGCTGGGGGCTGTAGTGGTGACAGCAGTGATGTGATGTGAAAACTAACGCAGTCATTCTTGATTTTTGTCTATCTGTCGATGTCTGCATGACAGGGAAGACTGGCAGTGAATTTGCATGTAGTCCACTGAGGCACAGCTTTTAATCTCATGCTTACACAACACACAGAGCCTGTCCACAGCCCGGCAAAACTCCACAAAAACAAGGCTCTACATCATGAGGTCAGCACCCACGGGCAAAGCCACATCGGAGGGGATGAGGCTTTCCTCTGCCTTTACGTAGACAGAACGACCCTGCTGTAGACCTCATCCAAAAAGCCAGCAGTAAAGTCACTGATGTCCCGCTAAATGCTAAAAACAGAAATGTCAGCTGACGTCTTTGCAAGTCCCAATGGGACTGAGAGCTATGAGTGAGCCGTGGTACTGATGGACAGTGCAGAAAACGCTGCACACTGGAGGGAGAGGATGGGTCAGAGTCAATATATTTCCGGCTTTGATGTCGCCCCACAGAGGGGCCAGGCTTCACCCCAGGGAAATCTAAAAATGGTGGTTTTGAGCAGACGGCCGGGACTAAGCTCATATGTCTACCTCTGTTGTCAACATAACTGTGTACAGTGAAAATAAACTGTTGGAATGACTGCTCGGAGCTGTTGTGTGTCTCTTGTTTCATGAGGTTTTACTGTTAAGCTGCTTCGTCGTTCACTTCGATGCTGTCGACTCTTTCTAGTTACCCCCTGCTGCATCTAATCTCACCTGGCTTTCGCTTTGTTCTCGTGCTACTCTGGAGAGGGACTGTAGGCACAGAGCAGACAGACATGGGATGAATGATTTATTCAGTGTGCCGTTTGGCACTTGACACCCCGGAGTAAGAGAAGAGAAGATGCCTACGTGTCTGAGACTAACTGTTGCTGCTGTCTGCATCTCACATTAAGCACACGCCTAATGTGTGGGACTACAATGAGTGGAGAAGAAGTGGAAGCAGGTTTCAGCATATGTGAAGGATTCATATTACTATGATTTTTAAAATATTATTCCACCTAAAAACTATCCATTTTCCTTAGTCTGGAACATATTGTATTATTTATATTTGGACAATGATTCAAAAGATATTTACAAATCCAATGAGGTCATTAATTAAGTTCACAGACCATTCCAATTGCACATATATATAAAACTTGTTTCATTGAGAAACGATACATTTCATCTACTATCCTTTCCTTTCTTGAGCTGCGTAAAAACACTTAAGATTGAGGAATTGTGCAGTTATGGAAGATGCTTAGAGGGATAACTCAGCAAATCACACAGTGTTTACAGCTTTTAAAGAGAACATTTACTCTTTGCTTTTATTAAACATGAGTTAAATCAGGAAAAGGAAGTATGAAAACGACCTGTACTGAGTAATGTGGTGTTTCCATAAACACAAAGTCAGGCTATAATGTAACGATTTACAAATCTACATTAAAAAGCTGCCTGATGATTCATTTTCTCCTGCTCAGTCTTACGTTGAGATAATTTGAAAAAAAAATAAATAATTGCTGACCACGTTTAGTAGTTATGCATTTGGATGAACAATAAATCCTGTCTGAAGACAATCTCATGTTTGTCAGCCTCCACAAATTCAATATGTGGGTGAAGTACAGTAGCATGCAGGAAATTGATTTTAAATTCTGAAGCACTTATCATATAATAAAAACAGTAACACAATAACTTTCCTTGGACAGCCCTATTAAACCACTGGCCATTTGCTGTGATGGCTTCCTTCTCTGCGAGCGAATATTGGCTTCCTTGAGGCCAAGCCTGGTGAGTTAATCTCATCAGCTCTGTGATACAGACAGGCTAATGTATGGAGTGCTGGGAGGATGGCTCTCATGAGTTCAGGGCTAAGAGGTCAGTATTGATGAGTTGGTGAAAAATATCTAAAGGAAGGAGAGGTAGAACACAGCGGTGAAAAAGTGATAAACAGAGTGTGGTGGCAGCCTACTTAAAGTGCTTGTCTGGAGAAAGGGAGAGAAACAAGAGAATAAGGGAGTAATCCTAAAAAACAATCATCAAACAAAGGGCAGACAGTTCTTTCTGGGTTTTATCAGTCCTGTTGGGTATGGAGGTTTTCCCACACCAGAAATGGAAATATAAAATAAACTCTGGCTCTGCTAGATTTAGATCAGTACACACTGAATGACTTTACCACCGCTGACAATCCCCTGGAGGATCCACCCTCCAGTGACAAATACCATATATCGCTAAATGGAACTACGGTGTGTAGTATCTAGTGTCTGTACCTTAGTTCAACCTCACGTCTTACTAATTTCACTCTAATGCTTGTGAACAGGGAGATTACCAGGGGCTGTTTACTATTCATGGTGTCGGTCTCCTCAGTGTGATAGTCGTTCACTGTGACTAGTCTGGACCTCGGAGGAAATGAGCTCCTGTCCTTTCCCCCTCAAGTTCATTGCAGCCCATGCACTACCCCCTTAACATCATGATATAACTCAGTCACAGTTATTAGACTTTTTAATCTACAATACCAATATTGGAAGGACATAAAATGCATTCTAAAAGAAGGAACACCTTAAATTGCACCAGCGACCCCAAAGCAGTTAACCAAATCTACATTTTTTATTTTAAACATGACCTACAAGTGAAATGACTAAGGCCTGGGACACACTACGTGCACCACCTTCGTATGATGTCTACTTCATAGTGTGTTACTCTTGTCTTTACTCCAATTGCATGTTTACTGCCGCTGACATACTTTCTACGCTGAGATTCTCATTTGAGAACATATCAATATGATTTACTTTTCCATAAATTCAGTTTGTAGGAGTGAAAAGTTCATGCAGATGCGTGATTTATATTTCACCTTGGGGCAAATGCAGGAATTAACTACTTTGAAATTAATGTAGTATGTTCTACAACACTCAGGTCCACAGTGCGTGACGCCTGGTCGCTCTGAGTGCTTCAATCTTTTAGCATGTACAATGGGTACTGCAACCACTATACATGCAAGAAGTAATGAGTGTGGTGTAAAAGAGCCAACAGGCTATAGCTTAAGCTTTACTTATTCCATAGGAAATTGGAGTGAATTTTACTCACTGATATAACTGAATTCATGTGAATCGGGAAGTCATTTTTAAAAGCCTGCCCTCCTTATTTTACACACAAGAGTTGAAATGCTATCATATACTGTGTATACACCACTCCTTACAGTAGATCTGACCTTTTCGCAGTTACAGTCTAGCTTTCACAACACTAGGTGACCGTTTATTCTGGCAGAAAAGGACTAGAATAAACTGATCCTTGGAAATCCAAGGCTGAATTTTTATCATCTGTTTTGGCCACACAGACAAGGTCAGGTGATTAAAGTGGCTCTCAGAGATAAATCAGAGGCTTTAGTCAATTCTGGCGTTCTCGTCTAATATACCTCTACTCCCTGCACCCCTTCATTGACCTTCTTTGCTACCGTCTCTTCTTCACCTTGTTCTTTTATTTGCTACCTCTAGTCTAAAGAGTTTGACAGATTACCATACTGAAGACGGGAGGAAAAAAAAGCAGGTCAACACCTCAAATACATATTCCAGTACCAAACATTACATTCATATTCTGTGTGGTGCATCAGGGCACTAAAATAAAATACAGCATAAGAGGATTGTGGCAGGGCAGCAGGGCTTGAATTTACTAGTGTAATTGGAGAAGACAGCTTTGTATGTAGACTTGTATAAAAGGGCCAGTGCTTCACAATGGTTACCATTATCTACATTTGTGATGCGGCCATGACAGTACAGGCACTGACTGGCATTGGGTACATCTTAGGCAGCCAAATCAGTGGTGTGGACTCAAAAACACTTGTGGTTATCTCTATGAACTAAACTCGCTCGATATACAATACAACCCAGCAAAAAATATAGAGGCTTATGCTGATTTGTGGGGAGACAAAAGCTCTGTAGACAACAGGTAGCCCTAGAACAAGAGAATCTGAAGACCACAGGGCTGTTCAAGGTCTGGGGTACTCCTACGTGAGGGTCTTTGTGGATCTGCCACCTCCCATGAGGGACTGAAAGCACAGTGACAAACAAAACCCTGCTTATTTTGGGACTATTCCCAGGACAAGGCTCTTTTCGGGTTTGCTGATATTGTCAGCACAGTGAGAGGGAAAAAAAAAAACTCAAAGCGAAGGGGAAAAAGAACCCCCAAGAAGACCACAGGCTGCATTAAATCAGAAAACAGCACAAAAGACAGGATAATTTCCCTGTCAATTGAAGAGAACACTTTAGCTGATGAGCACTTTTCAGCACTGAGCTCCGAGGACTTGGAAACAATAGTTACTACCCTACCATGGATGTGCTTTGTTTTCTACAAAGTATAGGATACAGCCAGTTTTTGTATCCAGGGGCATGTTTTTGCCTGAACATAACTCAGCACACATCCTCTACTGCATCTAAGTACTTACTACAGACAGACCATTTATTAGTTTTGGCATTTTAAATTCACTCAGAGGCTAACACAAGTAATAACTGATCATTTGCAAAAGCCTGTAGCAAACTGATGAATAAAGGTAAATCTAATCTAATCTAATTTTATGAAAAACTATGGAGGTCAATACATTGTGGAATTCAAAATATCAATATCTTATACCTTTATATATCAATACCTTTATCTCTTTCAGTCACCCCTTCTGGCAGGAGTCTGCGGTCCATCAGGACCAGAACCTCACGCCACAAGAACAGCTTCTACCCCACTGCAGTGAGCCTCACCAGCAAGACCATGGCCCCCCCGCTAACCTCCCCCTCATGAACTTTTGAATATTCAGGCACTAAGCTATACGGCTGCTTACTTAAGTTACAATTGCACTTATACCTAAGTTACATTGCACATAAACTTAAGCTACATTGCACATATACTTAAGTTACACTGCACATATTTTATATTTCCTTTTATACTATAGTGAAATATAATATATTGTCCATTTATGGCTCGGACTGGAAGCACTGGTTTGATCTTACTGTTATTTTTCTATGATGTTTATTTTTATGCACCAAACCACCAAAGCAAATTCCGTGTACGTGTAAACCTACTTAGCAATAAAACTGATTCTGATTCAATGACTTAAAAATAATTATTATACTATCGGTATATTTGAGATCCCTGTATCTCAAATATACAAATTTTAAACTCAGAAATCTCTACTATCTAAAAGTTCTTGAGTGTATTCAGTTTTATATTAATAATCGTTGTCACAAGTATATGTGAATGTTGCCAGGAACAACAAGGAATGACACTTTATACCGAAAACATTCACCACTTCAGTCACATGCAACCACAGGGAAGAAGCCACAGCCCACAGAAAACACAGTACTAACCACCACACAATGGAGTACAGTTTAGGCCAGTTGTTGAAATATCACACTGGATTGTGTTGCATCACAGCTTAACAATTAACACTCCATGCTCTGGCAGACGGTGACTAATGATGCTTACACACTGAATAGCACTGCAGCCTGTGTAGCAAAGGACAGCCCATCATATACGTAGGAGGGAACAGACCGACAGTAGTTTACAGCAAATGTGATATAATGTAAAGCCAGTTAATGGTTTAGTTTCCGTACTCACTTCAGACTTGAGATAAGAGCTCAAGCTTCCCGTTTCTTCCTATGGCAATAAATGACTCACTCTTGAGGCAACAACCAACGGAAACAGACAAAACATATTGTCAACTTACCTGAACGACTTCAATTCCTCTTTTCCTGGAAAAAAAACACAAAAGAAACGTTCATTACAAATACAAAACCAACAGAACCAGTCAGAAATAGACACTGTCAATCATTAAAAGCAGCTTTAGCACATAAGAGACACAATGTGTGATGTATCTGTGCAGTGACAGGTACTGTAGATGACATGTCTGCACTCTGTTATAACAACGTACCAGGTCTGTAAGCTATAAACTCAAGGACAGGAAATGTCTGGACAATAAAGAATTCAAAAGCCAAGCAATGGAATACTTCGAGTAAAGATTCTTTTTTGGCTTCATGTAAATGCGTGTCAATATAGTTCCCCAATGACAGAAACTAAAAATAGACTCACTACCATTGTGAATAATTAGACAGCAGACTCCAACACAAAAGACATGACCTGACACGTTTTTGCCAAATACAAAAAAACAAAACAAAACATACTCTACATTAAGAATGGGCTTAAATCATTCAGTATTTTTTTGTGATAGCAGAACAGCAGAAAAGAACCACTGTGATCAAAATATCAAGTCCCACCCCAGTGATAGAGAATATTCTACTTTTCAGACACAGCACAAAAATACCAGTCTTTGGGTAAAAATCAGTTGCTTGGCAACCAACAGACCCTTACAAGAATGGAGCTGCCTGATCTATCATAGTACACTACTTCACTATGCACATGCTGAACCTGTTAAGTGTGCATCTGTAACTCTTAAAGGCAGTATTTAAAATGATGGCTTTTTGTGCACACATACATTTAATTTTAACACCAGTTTGTCTAGACAAAAACATTACTTGTTTGGAAGTGTTAGTCAGAAATAGGAGAAAAGGAGAATGAAAGAGAGGCCTCTTTCCATAATGCTTGTAAAGCTGGCTTTTCAAGTGGAGTAGATGTGGTCACTCACGCACAAAACGTGTATGGCTAAAACACCACATCTCATGCTTAGCGGAATTTACAACGAGAGAAGTAAACCAACAGCCAAGCCGGTCCATTCTGGTTGTTTTTGAGGTTATAGCAGTGCAGCCATTGACTGCCTCACAACAATGTGGAGATTTTATACGATAGCGTGTGTGTTTCATGTGGTGTGAATGAGGCCTTTGCTTTCGTCCCCATCTCAGATATAGAGATTGTCTCCTGAGTTGCATTGTTGTACAAACAACTGTCTGAAAAGGATGAAGAGAGAAGACCCAGCAGAGAAGGAGGACGGGGTCATATCCTTTAGAACAGGTTGGACAAACAAGGAACACAGGGGTGTTTGTTTTGAAAACCAACACACTTACTACTACATTTACACTTGTTACTTCATTTCACTGAAGTCACAATAGCAAACAAATAGCATGTGTTTTATAAATCCAAAGATTAAGTATGTATTTGCTGGCATACTGCAGACGTGACTGTTAGATGTACAGATTAACAGTATAGAGCCCTAGTTACGTTTACTGTGCATGGATTTGAGAACTGCTAAATAAGCAAATGATGTTAAGAAAATGAACAGATGTTGAACAGCAACTTGAGTGCATTGAACTGCTTTGAAAAGCTACTGAAATTCTGTATGTTTTAATTATGCAGTCCTATTAAACTGTTGTTATAGGTCGAGCTCCGCAGAGGAGATCGAGCAGGAAAAGCTGTTATACTGGTTTGGGCTGAAAATACCTGTGACACTCAACAGATTTGAAAGTAATCGTGTTGGTTTGACTAAACCATAAATTTGATTATAGAACAACTCACTGACAAGGTAAATGAATCATTTACACATCCCCAGCACTGTTAAGAGGAAGAATACTCGCAAGCCAGCAGTAGATGGAGTTCAATGTTATGTCATCAGAATAGTTGCCCCAGAGTAAAGTGACCTCGCCTTGACATGATGGAACAATATTTTCATATGATCCACAGAGGCTTGGTTTGGCTGTTCTCGAGGACGCTGAATTTTGACAAATAAAACCCTTAGTGGCTCTGAAGCTTTGCTGAGTGTAGGCTGTGACCAGCAGGAGTCTTTCCCAGTCCAGCTGCACACGACAGGGCAGACTCAACACCGAAGCACTCACAATGACAGCTGCATCACATGCGAAACCACACAAAAAACCTGGTCAGTGGTGGTAAAGAGACGAAACAAAAAATGACATTTACATAAGAGTGATACACAGAAAAGTTATCTTTGTTCCATCCTCTCCTTCCTCTTTAGAAAGACTTTTGTTTTCTAAAATGCTATATGCTTGGGAAATTGTGAGAAAAAGGGGAAGTAGATGTTTCAACGAGTGAGAAAAACAAAGCGCAGCAAAAGAATATATGTGTGGTGCTCTCCATTTAAGAGAATGCATTGCTGTTTGTGACTAAAGGCTGTTAATGTGTCTTGATCGCCTACCTCTTTTGTTCACAAACACAACTTCTTAATGCCTGTTGTACATATTAAACAGCCTTTCAGTGGGGGGAGAGGGGAGGCAGGGTAAGGGTGTTGCTTGAAGGTTTATGAAGAGATTAAAAATGTTTGGTGGATTACAGCATAGTAATCTGTGCCGGATGAATCAGGTTGCTTGGTGAGGCTGATTGTAAAGGTGAAAATCACTCGTGGATATTTACTGCTGCAAAAACCTCTCCATCACCATCAGCTACTTTATTTTCGTTTAATGTATACGTTTTCGGAAATAGGTGCAGCCCTCGGAACACGGGCAGCGATATAGCAAAAAGGGATAACACATAACTCAAAGCCCACTCCAATATCACTTTCTATATGAATGTTTGCAAACCTGTGAGGGTAAAGTCACTTATCGAATGTTCCGTCTTCTGAGAAAACCCATGCTCTACTTTATAACAGATTACATAAGCCTTTACTCTGCTGGAGATGGATAAGCTACAACAAGATAACGTGCAACAGTGTGACATGGCTGCCTCTGTCAAGACAAGAGAACCAGAACAAATCGTAGATACAGAGAAAACACGTCCTTGAAAGTGTATTGGCATTACGGCTGAGGATGTAGACAAATAGGTCTGTTTTATTAGATGACTAGAAAGGCTGAAATGACTCAGTGAGATATGAAGCAGTTTAAGGTTAAGTAAGGATAAGACACAAATAGGTTTGGATTTATATGTTAATCCTGAGAAATGAATTGAAACAGTCATTCTCTTCATTCACAAACACACCTACTGTGATGTCACATGTTGCAGGATCACTAACTTAATGCACAACACCTGTTTTAGCTGCTCTTCCTGTTACTCATGCACCTCAGGCCACTGTCAGTAGTCCCATCTACACACATTCCCGCCGCCTGTCGTTTGTTCAGAGCACCATGTCTCAACAAGCACTGACTCGAGACATAACAAATCAAGTACTACACAGGATCTGTACACTTCTAACCTTTTCCTTGGGCCATTTGTGCATATTATTTTAATATATAACGTCTGCAGCACAGTAGCCGCAAACCTTATCAACTGTAAAACCTCAGATGTTGAACAGCCAAGGCATGAAATACAATGCATGCTGTGTAGAAAGCAAAAAGTTGATATCAAGTAGTTAGTTATTCCTCAGAACACGAGGACTGTCTATTAATACACTTCTTAATCCACTGTGGCATGAATAATGGAAGATGAAGGTGCAGGAACATTGTGTTGGTTGTTGGTTGACTCCCACATCATTTGACCAACACGGGATACGTTGGAGTGGCTGGTACATACCGACACAAATCAGCAAAGGCCTGGAAATTCAGTTTCTTCATCTTCTTCTCGCTGAGCCAGTAGCCGACTCTCCGGCCTTTGAGGAAGGTCTGCATCTCCACCGTGCCCCTGTTCCTGCTCTGGAGGTAAACGATGACACCGAAAGGCTCAACCTGCACAAACAGAGACAGCACCGCTCTAGAGTGAACACAGCCCAGCGGGACAGACAGGGGAGGGCTCCACGCACGACAAGCACAAGCGGAAAGTGTAGTGGTTCATAAGATCGTTCGTCTGTTACATGCAGCTCAACCGGCCGCGATTAGCATGCACTAATTTCCAACCGTAATGTTACACTAAGTATGGTTCAGCATCAGCCAATCACACGCACTGACCCCCCCCCCTTTGGCTAACCTCAGTTGCTAACGCTAGCTGGCTAGCAGGCACTGACAATCTGCATAGCTAACCGATGGCATGCAATTAGGAATCCAATGGTAGCTTGCCAACAGCGCTCGCCCAGTGTTGAGCTCGTCAAACAGATTCACGACACTTTTAAATATCAAATTAATTTCCCTGACCACGAGCACAAAGATGAAGCAACTACGAATAAAGCAGGCGGCGAGAGGCTGTTGCGAGCTAACTAACCTGGTAGTTTTTTTTTAGCACTGTTCTTCCCTTGAATCTGTGTCCTCTTCGGAAACTAGCTCGGATAGTTTCCCATTCTCCGTCCGCCCGTTTCAGGAACAGTACAAGTTTTCAAACGAGGTGACAGATGACAGGCACAGCTGGACTCACGCTGAGATGTTTCTGGTGTAGTCTCTGTCAGACTCAGAGCTCCACTGGCTGCACACACCCAGGATCCAGGAGACTGGTGCTGCCTTCACGTGACCCTCGTAAAATACAAACCCACCTTTTTTTTATTGTAAGAACTGCTGTCAAGTGCCTATCCCCCTTTTACGACAACAGATAGTCAATGATACATGAGAACTATCACATGAAGCAAACGGTCGATAGGGAAAGCTTGGGCTAAATCTCGTCAATCACAGCCCTTCTCAATTCACACATACTGATATATGTCGGTGTCATGTCCACCTACTTTGAGATAAAACAAAAAAAAATATCATAGTCGGGTCTACAATTGTTGTCGTTCAAGTTGAAATCACTTAAGATGCGAACAATCAAGGGTGAGATCATTTAAATCGCTTTTTATGGCGTGCAATACAGAATTCCCACCCTTTCTAGAGCCAGTAAACGCGACCAGGATGCGGTCGGATAAGTTTTATTCTCACTTTGATTACAGCGAGAATGATTAAAACAGACTGCGCAAAAGTTAATTTTCTTGTCAGTGGGCAAACCATTTGCAGTGTGGATGTGGAGGTGATGTTTTTAAGCCTGCTTGCAGCTCGTATAATGGTAACAGCCACTCTCTGTGCGGATCCAGCCTTGCATTACCGTGTCACAGTGGCGCCATCTATTGGACAACATGATACTTACTCACAATGAGTTTTGTTGTGTCTTTCCCAGACGTGCAGACATGCTGAAGGGAAGGACTGAGTAATAAACTGTTAACTGTAAAATCAGAAACAATGCCCTCTCTTGAAAAGCATGTGAACAGAATAATATTTGAATACTTTTGATTATTAATATTATGCATAGAAAGATACAGAAACAAACATCTGAATATTGTT
>JAPTHA010000016.1:12171135-12182207 GCA_029814585.1 Gymnapogon annona | reverse complement strand
TGACATTTCGTTACCAGATTCATTGTGTGTGTGTGTAATGACAATAAAGGAAGTCTAAGTCTAGCATTCTGGATCAGCTGCAGTCGTCTGATAGACCTTTTAGACAGACCACAGAAGATACTGTTACAGCCGTCAACTCGACTAAACAAATGCATGGACAAGTTTTTCAAGGTCCTGCCGTGACATCAGTCCTTTAGTCCTAGAAATGTTCTTGAGGTGATGGTAAGCCGACTACGGGATGCAAAAGGATACCGTGGCGTTGATGTTCCTCTGTCGTGTTGTTTTTGATGCACAGAGGGCCTACGTGGCAGCTCGGGTGCCGTTCCTCATGGATCAATCCGACACCGTTCTGGCCTATGAGAAGAAAGGCTTCGACCAACCGTTTGGGCTCCACCCACTCATGGCGTTGACGGACTCCATGAGTTGTACGCAGCAGCTGGAGGTCATTTACGGTGAGCGCCTGGGGAAGATGCAGCTTCTAATCGGTTCTTCTGCAAGAACGCACCGTTGAAACTGATGGAGGCGTTATGTTATGGAGGACTAACCGTTTTCTCCCATTAGGTGTCAATGAGGTGAAATCTGCCATTTTAAGTGTTGTAGAGCAGTATGCGGCTAAAGGACAGGTGAGAAGTACATTTAGTGTTTGATTCACGTCCCATCAGTATGCCTCACCCCCCCCACCCCCCGGTCACATAACTCCGTTTCTCTTTCAGACCGTCAGTGCAGAAGTGGTCCGTCAGTGTTTTGATGAGCTGCAGGATATAAAAAGGTGCAGAACCAATGCTGGAAACCAGTAACTGGCAGGACACGCTGCTCCCGCTGCCATCATACTCCTGGTTCATGTGCAGCCTTCAACGAATGTATCTTCTTTCTGATGAATAAAATATCTGTTGCTTAGACCAATGAGACTTGAAAGGGAAAGAAAAAGACCACCGAGCTACATGCCGATCTAGATCGATGCCTTTCAATACTTTGTAATGAGTTTGTTGTTACTTGACATTGTTTGCACATTTGATACATCTTTAATTCTGTTGTGGCTTTGTACGCCTTGAAAAGATGTCTGTAAAACTGAGAATATTTCCCATTAACATGTAGCTGCTGCATACATTACTGTGACCGTGTTGCACTGATATTCTCATTGTATCAAACCCACTGGAGTGCAAATTACGGAGTAAAAAAAATGATGTGAAGGACTGTCACACTAAAGTTTTACATTTAATAAAGTTACTGTTTGTTGTGGACAAAAAACAATGAAATCAAATGGATTCCATCATATCAAACCAGTTTATTTTGAAGATGCTCAAGTTGACCACTGTTACGCACCTCTTGAGGTGACAGTAGAAAAATAGATTCAGTGAAACTAAATGCAACGTAATATCAATCTACAAACGTCATATTTCAACACGAGCAATCACACATTTCAGATGGGTCAATTCCAAAAGGTGCTAAATAACACTATGTACACAAACGAGCTACATGAGATTTCAAAGAACTATTCAATGCAGGCTGGTAAGCTGGTAGAAAAGAGCTTGCATAGACATCAAAGTCACTTCTCCAATAAAAGCCCAGCCGCAGGCAGGGGAAGGCACTGACTTCTCTACAGCAAAGAGCAAAACAAGGACTTTTTATTCAATGGAACATTGTCCTGGAAAATAAAACAACTACCCAACATGAACATGGGGAAGAATCTGGAGTTTTGCATTTTTTCCCCATGAAGCAAGCTAGATGGAAAATTATTTTTCTGCTTGGCAACTGCTGAGCAGAGAGCTAATATCTTCAGATCCTCTACATATTCCTGTTACTTTTAAAGTAAAGGGGAAAAAAAAAACATCTTTACAAACATTGTAATCCACACCACCTACAATATTGAACAAACTGCCCTAAATGCGTAACATTTAAGAACAAAATATATTCTGAGACACAATCTTTATGTTTTATACCACACATTCTTCGTGAGAGATCATGACAAAGACCAGTACACAGTGTTGTCCACTACAGTAAAAACACAAACCTTCAACAACCACTAAAATGTGATAGAAACCATTACAAATTCAGAACATGTGGAATTCCATTCATTATATACAATTTCCATTGGAGATATGAGCCAGCAATCGCCAACTTTTCTTCAATATAAAGGTTCCTTTTGTTCAAAACTCATTTGTTCCTTTTCCCTTCAGCTGAATCGTGTGGCTCCAACAGTGCAATGATACTTGGATGTGAGGTTGTATACCAGCTACTGGCTGTGACAGGCTTTTGTGTGTGCACTTGCAGGGTTCTGGAGCTACTACTGCGGCTCTGAACAGTTTGTTCAACAGTATCAACACTGGCTGTGCAGGTCCACAAGCTCCCATAAGGTGGCGAGACGGAGCCTGGACATGCATCGAGGTTTAGCATTTGGGTTCAGTGAAACCCAACTGTACCACCCAGAGAAACTGCAGTGTATGTTTCCATAGTGAACACAACAGTCGAATAAGAGATTTACAGGAGTAGTGATAAAAATGACATCATACTGAATTGAATAAAGGTAGCTAAAACTGAATATTCAAAGCACTGGTTAAGGCTTCAGATTGGATTACTTGATGCTTTTTTTTTTTTTGGATTAAACATAACGGAAAGGGAGCTCTTACACACTGACCAACAACACATTGAGACACAGATAGATCATCTCAGACACATCTCTGATACGCACAGACAGACCTGACTAAAGATGGGTGTGTACGGTACTGAGATTGTCTAAACACCTGTGTGCATCAAAGCAGTCTTCTCACTCACACCCGCACACACCTGTTAAGGTGCAAAAACAAACAACAAAAAAACACACAACACACCTCCAGCCCTCCTTTTCATCACTGTTGCTATGACGCCCCTATATTATCCACTGAATATGAACCCGTCCTCTACGTCTCCACTTATTAAACATCAGGATTCTGCCTCTAACCTCGCCACACGGATACTGTGATAGTTTAAGCCTGACACAATTATCGGACTAGGTTATTGGAGAATGACGAGCTCCATGACCTAGTTCCTGTCGTATCCAATTCCTGCTTTGTGTGACCGAGCCTCAGCCCATTACTCATCAAAATGCTGCAGAACCAGAGCAATAAGGGCTAAACTAGTTGGATGGGCTGCTGGAGGCATGCTACAGGAAAAAAAATGGAAATACCAGTCATGAGGGGGAATGAAAATAGCCAGACATATTTACATACGATTTTATCACAATACTCTGCGTCCCAGACTGTGTGCCATTGTTCACTTGTGTAAACTGAGATTCTGATTCTGCCTTCTCCCCATTGTTTGCTGAAAATAATCAACACACAAAAGAATATAGTCTTTGTGAAACATCAGTTTCTGCTGAGCTACATCTGGTGGCGTGACCTTGTCAAGCAGGATTCACGTGGCATTGTTCTTCACAGCCAGACTGATCCACCCAGTACAGCCCGAGTCATCCTCAAGTCTAAACCAGCAGGACTGCGCAGGCTTACAGAGACCAATTACAAGCAAAGAGTAAACCTAGAGCTCTTACTCTTTCAATACTTTGACTGTGTGATGGATAGCACAGTGTGATAGAGGTAGCACAAAAAGACAGACCCTACAAATAGCAACTATCATCCAGCCTTCCCACTGCTCCTCTCAAACACACACATACACACAGGCACACCATTAGTGCTTGGCCGTCCATTCTCACAGACAGCAACTCATCACACTTTCCCTTTTTGTAACTCAACCCCTAATCTTCTACTGGGGTTAAAGTGCAGATTTCTTGTAAGGGTATTCAGGTTTGTTGGGCGACCTGCGGTCTCTGGTGATCTCCTCACTGACACTGTTTCTGTGGGACTGTTGGAGGGACCCTGGACCAGATGAATCTCCGGCCAGAACCATGTCCTCGGGTGCATCTCTAGCTACTGTGTGCCGCTCTTCATAGCTGTCCATGTTTCCACTAGGGGATCGCAAATGTCCTAAGCCATGAGTCAGGTCCGTTTCATTTGATCTCCCCCTTGGGATATGTCCCATTCTAGGCTGGGCCCCAGAAGGGCTGGCGAGGACTCCATCATGCCTCTGAGAGGTCATCCCGAGGACATCCAGCCGCAGTGGGTCTGGGGCAGCCCGTCCCTGCGGGTGGGTCTGGGACTGAGAGTCTGAAATGTACGGGGGCGGATACGAACTGGAAGGAGTGCAGCTGTGGCTGTAAAGGTCTGGTCCTGCAAAGGAGGGCATGGGGTGGGTGGAGGTTGGGGTTGCAGGTCGACAAGAGAACTCATATAGATCAGGGAACTCTGCTTGAGCCTCCAGTTTGGGTTCAGGAGCGTGTCTCTTGCACGAGTGTCCGTGTCCGGGACCATGACTATGGCTGAGACGGGCAGAAGGGCAGGGCCCATGGGGCAGATGGTGGCCTGAGGGGCCCATGGGACTGTGAGGGCCTTCTCTGTCCATCTCTGCCATGTGTTGCTCCCTCAGAGACATAACCGAGACACCCAGTGCTATGTCTGGCATGAATTCCCTCATGACAGGTTCCATACTCATCTGTGTGGTAAAACAGATACAAATATGTTTACCGGGTTATTCAATGAACCTTAAACCAAAATGCCACATTTGAATATGCAAAAACACAGGACAAGGACTCCAGGAAGTGACACACACTCACCGCTTGCTGGTCTGAAAGCAACGCCCGGCCCATAGCCTGCGGGTTGGTGCAGTCTGGGGGTTGGGGCCTGGGCACTGAGGAGTACTCTGAGCTGCCATGCTTAGAGGATGCATGGCGCTGAATCAGGGTGCGGTTACAGGGGTAGGAGAAGGAACGGGTCGGGGTTGGCATGGGCACACGAGGTCGCCAGGCACCTTTGAGCTGGGTGTGGCTGGGTGTTGCAGGGGGGTGGTATGGGGGAGGTGGAGGAGGTAGGGGAGGATGGAAGCCCGCTACCCCTTCCAGCTCAGTAAACATACTATCCATAGCTGGGCTGCTGTTTACCCGACAACGACCCACCTGGCGCAGTGCCAGAATCGGACTCTCATCTCCAAATCGCTCATCGGGGAAGAACTTGTACGGGTTCTGGTAAAACATTCAAAACAAAGCTGAAGAAGTCAGTACTGCACACAGTGGTGCTGATCCAACAAACCCAACTTGAAAATATGTCGCATTCCATTAATAAACTACTGTTACTCAATACTTGTTCAATGTACGGAGTGATGTCTGACTACAGATGGGACAAAAATAATCAATACAGCACTATATCACATTACTTGCTCTTCTGACATATTATCAACACACTGGCACCAAATATCAGTATTTTGATTGAAGCCCAAATAACACATGGGAAATCAGTGTGTGTAAGTATTAAAGACAACAACTTAAAGCAATGCATATCTTTGCAAATGGTTTCATCTCAGTTTTTATGAATTATGAATAAATTGTGACAAAAGTTATTAAACCTCAATGCAGTGAATAAATACATAAGGATTTTTTTTATTAGCATATACAGAGTTTCAGTGTGTTTCAATAGCAGTGAAAGAGAAGATGTAATTTTCCACAATTTCTGTCCTTGAACTTCTTGCAGAAAGTGTGTACCAAACTTCAATCATTATTCAGCACATAGTATTTTTATTCTTTCTCATAACAAGAGTGAACGGGATGTTTGATCTTTTTTTCCAACCGAGTGACAATGCATCACTGGAGACCCAAAAACAAGTGGGCAGCTGAGACACAGTTGCTCATACTTGTTTCAATTATGGGAGTGCATGGTGTGCAGCTGATCACTTCTAATGTCACTTCCATTAGAAGGTCAAAGGCCGCGGTGCACAGTTACAATGTGCTGCAAGATAACCACTAGATGTGTTTCACACAGACCAGCTGCAGAAAAACAGAATGTCTGAAGAACCAGAGCCCTGTTTAAGCAAACTTTGTCAGTGTTGAGATCAGACATCAGTGCTCTTCTATATTTTGGTTTAGGTGACAATACCAAATATATATATATATATATATATATATACACATTGGTGAGCATTGGTGTGTCACTAAAACATCCATCAGTGCAAGTATGATGAATTATTCCGTTGGATAAGAATGTGCCTTGTACATTTGTGATCTGATTAACACACATGCATTTTAAACTCAAGTGCTACAGGGTCTTAAACTTTTATCTGCCAATGGTAGTTTGAAGTCTGATACTGCTGCATCACTGAGCTCTGCGTCTCCTCTACCTCACATTCCCTGTTAGTGTCTCAGCCTCTGCCTGCTCGTCTCCGTCTAACCCCTGCAGACAAACTCTGTTTTTTGCTCACCTGCAGCAACTCTGTGGCTCCATCTGCCAAGCCAAATTCCCGCAGCACACGAAGCTGCAGTTCATAGCTGACAGTGGCCCCCTCACCACAGTTGAGGGCATAAGCTCTTTGGACCTGTTCTGTGTGTCTCAGCTCCTGCAGCCTCCGGATCATATCCTTCACAACAGGCAGCTGAGGCACTGACAAACAAGCACAATACATTTACAAACTTGAATGCACACATCTGTGCACTGGTGTCAAAGCTTAAAGATCAATTTTTTAAAAATTTTATTTAGAACTTCAGAAATTCTCTTACCTGGGATCTCATTTGCTACAACTGATGGAGCCGTGGCTGAATTGCTTGCCATTTGCTGGTGGTTAATCATGTGACAGCACTGAGGTACAGCGTTATTAACCATGTAGAGCGTGTCTGGGACGTTGGACATGCGCACAAGCCGTAAACGCACCAGATCTGTCTGCTCCACCATCATCTCATCAAGAACAGACTGAGGACAGAGAGCAAATTTGACCAGAACTTAAAAAATAGTGTACATGCACTTCAAGGACACTCAGAGGGTTTGCAAATTAGTTCCACTTGATTGACAATTCATCCAATAATGAGACTCTGCAGTCTGTGGATATGATCATAAATATTCATGGTGCTGGAAAGCCCTATAATGTATTGGGAAAGTGTGAAAATTGACATAAAATGAATTTCAGTCAAGATGATGGAGGCAACTATTAACAACCGTGAGTATGCATAGCAACAACTGGGCATAGATAGATGGATTTTAGCACGCTGGAGCTCCAAGCAGGTCCAGAAATTTTCTCGTAATGGTTAGCCTGCCCTCTTCTGAGAACCTTGACTCAGTCTCTGATGACCGTTACATGGAACACAAACACAATCTGTGGCTTCCTGTGTGGCGTCATTAATCAGAAGTGATTGAGCCTTACCTTTGCCTCCTCCACATAAGGAGTAAAGAGGCGAGGACGCACGTAGATGCCGGCGTTTTTCTGCCTTAACCAGGCATTGGCTTTTCCTCCCTCGGCCGTAGGCAACATATCTGAAGGTGGCGTGCTTATCAAACCCCTTTTGAGCTGTGAACCGTGTGAGGAATGTGGATCAATGCTCAGCTTATGAAGGTTACTATGACTCAGGTAGACCGTAATGAACTCAAAGGAGCCGAGAAAAAGGCAATCAATAATTACTGACCGCGTCAGCAAGAACATCGCTGTTTGAGGGCAAGATGTGCTCAGTTCGGATAAAAGGCAGGAGAGGAGAGAGTATCTCCTTTAGCTCCTCCACATCCAGGTCTCTCCTTTTCACTCCCCTCTTGTTTACGCTGTGGGCTGTGCCACTCAACAGGTTGGGTTCTGGGCAAATAAATACAAGAACAGCCATTAGCACTCCATTTCCATCACACATCAAAATATGCTTATTTATAAGATTATACTTTTATATTATACACAACATGAGTTCAAATAAAAAAAAAACTACTCTTAGCAAATTCTAGATGAAACTTCTTCAGCTGCTGTATTGCTTGTATAATCTAGACAGTTACACTGAATGACATATAAGAAGTAGCAACACTAATCATTTTTGTGATTATCTAATTGGGTTTAGACAACTATTCAAGCCTAAGAGAACTTCAGATAAAACTCAAATGCACCACATTAACCCATTTAGACATGTATTTTTGGATTCAATCAAAACAGATTTTTTTTTACCACTTGAATTTGATTTATAGGTTGTAGCTCCTGTCTAGCACCCCACTGTTTTATTGACACTATTGTGACACATTTTTCTATGCTCAAAAACCACTGTTCCCAACATACAGACTCCGCAATATTGCTTTTCAGTAAGATGTCAATTAATTGTTTATGCCGTGCTACTATCAAAAGAGTGACTACTCCACTTTTCTAGAGCCATGCAAGAGGTAAGTACTTTGTAGGTCAGAGCACACCATGACATGACCGATCACTATGAATCCATGTCTTGCTGTCATCATTTCTCAGCTAAAGCTTGGGTCCTTCTGTCAATGCTTTTAAGTGTATTTTGGAGGCTCTGGTAAGTGGGTAATTTCCTCAAAGCCATTAGGGGGGCTGCTCAGTGGGTAATTATAGAGTGTATTATCTTACCCCTGTCTGCCATCCTCTTAATAAGCTGCTGCTCACCCCACTTAACAACATACTTGAGAATGTCCTGTTCGCTTGCCTGTGAATGAGACCAAGGTACAGAGAAGGAAAAAAAGACAGATTTAGGACGGGGAAAAGGACAGACATAAAAGTATTATTAGGACAAGGTTAGATATTGGTGAGAACAAAACTGGAAAGCTGTTAAATGAGTGTTAAGGTGAGGCCACAATATGCTCCAGCAGTGTCCCGGCAAACCTCAAGCTTGGTTGCGTTATTTGTGTTGTTGTGTTACAACACCTCACCTCAGCCATCTGGTCTGATGCACCAGAAGCTTGGCAGTGAGATGATAGCTCAGCTTTGATTAGATTCTAGATTTGACAGCATTTCCCACAGGGATGGGAGTAACTTAACTCTAGGGATATTCACTGTGGCTGGTGTGTGTGTGTGTGTGTGTCTGTGATAGATATGGCTTTGAGCGTAATGCAGCAAAGACCGGGATAATGGGTTTGTTGTGCTTTCGCAATCACCGGCTGTGTTAAAATGCACAAAATATTCTGTTGTCTTCTGGCCTAATAAGCAGTTTAAATGGCTAATGAAAGAGTTATCTACTGATATTCTTGTTCATATGCAGCTATTTAAGATTCCCAGTGGTGGTGAACACAGCATCACACTTTCACTCCTTCAACATGTACTTGAAAAGGGAGAGGCTGTGGTATTTACGTCTGTACAGAAGCAGGTGCGTTACTGTTCCTGACTAGAAATATGGGCTTTTCTCTTGGTCATCCATCTCTACCTGCGAGGATCTCTGTTCCTACCCTATTTGAAGTCGCACACAGCCATCTGCACACCTTGGCTGCATATTCCAAATACACTAAACACATTAAAAAAATGCTTATTTAAAAAAAGGGAAAAACGGAACATCAGTGAATGTCTCAGATCTTACCTGTTAAAAGGCTCAAAGAGGTATGGGAATATGGGGATGAGAATGTGTTCCATTTCAAATTCAGAGAAACGTAATGCTTTTACATTACATACAAACTTTTACACCAACATGCTGTAGCTTAGCTGATTACACCATGACCTACAATAGATTGCCACAATATTTCCTTACCTGCAGGTAGTCAGACTGGATTGCACTGAGAAGGTGCTCTTTGCTAAGCTCATAGAGAACATCGGAGGTGACAACCTGACTGAACTCCTCGCAGAGGAAGTGCATAGCCTGCCTGTGGACCCATTTGGAGCCGTACGGCTGGGAGCTCCACTTCAGGATAGGGACAAGTGAGTCCAGGGACAAGCTTTCCACAACAATGTCCTCGCATCCTGGAAGAGGCCAGACAAACACCTTTCAGTCAGTAAAATCATCACGCAGGCACTAATGTTTCTCATTCTATGAGCCAACCTGGAACACTGGCATATAGTATATCTAAATTGAAAAATAATTTAACGGAGGGGAAACTGGTTTAATCACATGATTACTACACAATATAAGTAATTTTAAAACCAAAGCAAATCTATCAGTGGACTTGGTTACTATTCACAGACCCAGGGAGTCTCCCTCTTGTAGCCCCCACATCCTCTTTGCTGCATTTCCTAAATCAGTGCACATACCAGAACAGCAGGCAGTGGTTTAACTTTGTAACACACCAACCCACAGAAATGCCTTTGATACCTTGATGTGTTTCAGTCTCAAGCTGCCTCCTCTTAACCGTGATAAGTAAACACAGCAGCCGGAGGAAATGTGCTGCCAGCACACACACACACTCGCATGCATAAATAAAAAAGCATTAGAATCCAAAGAAGGCTTAGGGAATTATGTACCTGCTACTTTAGCAATCAGAAAAATAAAGTTTTCAAAAATCCTGTCTACACAGGCACTAAATATTGCCATTATATAAAAAATGGAAACCAGAATAAACCAGTTGAAGCCATCTATACCTGTAATAAATAACAGAGCTTCAGCAACTGTTATTTTCTTAGTCCATCCTTGATTAAAAAACATTTTGCAGAAAATGGACATCAGTGGAGAAGGACATTCAGTCCGAAATGCTACTCAACTGACAGATACCTGCCAACTTCCTCATTCCAGGCTGTCCTGTCCATCATCTTTTGTTTGGAGAAGACTGGCCAGTAGCAAAGGCCCTTTGGGAAACTTATCTTCAACTTAGAAAATCTAAGTTGCTTTTCCGCCACAGAAAGCCACCACTTTGAAAGTGCATTCTGGGAAATTGGATGATGGACTTGAGAGTGACGACTGCAGCTTTTGCCTTTAAATCTAAAGCTCATATCCATCCAAGTGCTACTCACATGTAGATGCAGACACATTCACACAAAATACAGTTTTGGTGTCTTCAGATGTAATGGCAAACTAAAAACGAATGGCAGCAGTATTTAAAAGAAAAGCCGGTGCACTTTTAAGGAAACATATGGGATTAATTTACAGATGAGCAAATAAGGATGTGGACATTTTGTGTTTTTTAATCTCTTCTAAAAACAGATGGAAGGAGGAATTGGTAACCAACATTTGTGCTTCAGTCTTCAGCTCTTTTCAGTGTTTCACCTTTTGCATTTTTACCCTCACCTAAAAGTAGCCCTTCATTTAAAGTGGCAGGGAAAGCAAACAGCTCCTCTACCTGTTAACCCTGTAGAATTCATAGTGACAGTCTGTCTCTTAAAAAAGGCTC
>JAPTHA010000016.1:12107988-12121458 GCA_029814585.1 Gymnapogon annona | reverse complement strand
TATTTTTCTGTTGTTGTTTTTGTTTATTCATATATTTTGTTTATCCTTGTACAATTTTGTTATTTGTTTGCATTTCTCGTTTCTGCGCTCGAATAAATATATTCAATCAATCAATCAAAAGTGTGATGCTGAAGCTGACACCTGATAAGTGGATCTCAGCAGCAGCTTCCGTTCCCTTCCTTCATCCCTTGTGTTCTTACTCTACAGGCCCGACAAAAACCAGCCTGCTCTCGGCTCCCAGCACCGTCAGCATGTTCGTGCCGGCGCCAGAGGAGTTCATAGACGAGCAGCCCACCACCATGTCTGACAGGTGAATGAATCAGTCATGAGCGTTTCATCTTCACGGTGTCATCTCAATGCCCACGGCTGCCTGATGTCATTCTGTGTGGTGCTCCAGGTGTCGGGACTGTGCCGCTGTGCTTGAGGAATATGACGAGGAAACTCTCGGCCTTGCGGTCGTGGTTCTTTCCATGTTCATCCACCTCAGTCCTGATTTGGCCGCGCCGATGCTTCTCGACATTATGCAGTCTGTGGGCAGGTACAGCAGCTCCTCTAACCCTCTGCACAATCTACATCCACACAGCACTTCACCATTAAATGAAGTTTCATAACTCGCCCTTAGAACTCATGCATAATTCATAGCCGGGCCCTAATCCAGTGCTTTAACTCTTTTCAGGTTGGCATCCAGTGCCAATTTTTCTGGACAAGCAGAGAGGTATAAAACCTTCAAACTGCCACAGCAGTTCACCTAGATATTCACTGCTCTTATATATAAGGTTTAATAATAGATGTCAAACATGTGTCTTGGTGTCTGTCCTACTCCGTCGTTCTCCCTGTGATGTGTTTTTCAGCATGTTGATCCCCGGGAATGTAGCAGGAGTGGCCAAGCAGTTCCTCCGCTGCATGTTCCACCAGCTGGCACCGAATGGCATCTTACCCCAACTCTTCCAAAGCAACATCAAAGGTTGGCTCACGGCTGATCCCAAATGTTTGATCAGCTCACTGCACTGCCTGATTTGGAATGTTAAGACCATCAGATGTCCACCTGATGTAACGTTGTCTCCGTTGTTCCTCAGATGGAAGCTTTCTGAGAACACTCGCATCTTCGCTCATAGATTTCAACGAATTAAGTTCAGTTGCAGCCCTCAACATGCTGCTCGAGGTGGGATTTTCTTTTTCTCCCAATCTTCTTCGGGTATATATGCAGGCAGCAGGTGGCGCTGTTGTCAAAGCAGAAGCCTGTGTGTTTCAAGCTGCATGTACAGCATAAGCCTGTGTAAAACAACAAATCAGTGTGGTGTTCGGGAAAACCTGCCTTGCTCAGTAGCAATGGGCCACATTATTGGTAATGTATAATCAAATAAATGACATAGATATGAGTCCATGGATGCATTCACTCACCCGAGCAATCATCGGCACTTCACTTCGCTGCTCCCATCATGAGCACTGGGATTGATCAATGCTGAATGATCAGTTAAATGGAAATATCTTCGGTGTTCAGTATTTCCTTATATAACCCAGTAGTGCTTTATGCCTCTGTGCCCCCCCAGGGACTGAACAATAAGAAGAGTCTGCCAGCAGGGGGCACAATGCTGCACTGCTTGGACAACATTGCCACCTTCATGGAGGCTCTCCCAATGGACTCTCCAAGCAACCTGTGGACCACCATCTGCAACCAGTTCCAGACCTTCCTCACTAAACTGCCCTCTGTGCTTCCTCTGAAGGTAGATATTGACTCTTCCGTTCACTTAGTCATGGTCTGATATGGTTTAATGAGATTATGGCAGGAGGAAATAGGCCTCTAGCAGTGCCCTTGTCCAGTTCAATAGAACGGAGTCTTAAAATTGTAATTGATTTGACTGTGCTGCTTTTGACCTTGGAGGTTAAAATAGGTGTACTAATCAATTTACTGCAGATTCACTGCAAACACATTTAAAGACAGTCCAGGACCGTGGCCATGCATCATGCTGTCATTTCCTTCTACGTATACGATGTTGGGAGTTAGACACCAAATGCAAATGTCTCTCTCTCTGTGTTTTTCCTTAGTGCCCCATGGACTCCAGCCTGAGGATTATCATTTGTCTTTTGAAAATCCCAACCACAAATGCAACCAGGGTACTTATAGAACACAATTTTAAATATTGATTGGTCCAAGTCCTGGCTGCTAACATCTCACCATAACTTTTGCTCTTTTCTCCTGCAGAGCCTCCTGGAACCTTTCTCCAAGCTGCTGAGTTTTGTCATTCAGTATGGCATGTTCAGCCTCTCCTACCTGGTAGAACTGTGTGGACTGTGCTACAAAGCCTTTAACAAGGTATCATATGATGTAGAAGTATAAATATAAGAAAGGCAGATGAATGGAAACCCTGTAGTTACCCTTCCTTAAAGAGTTAAACCTTTTACACTAATCAGCAGTGTTAAAACTGTTGATGTCCTGTTTGCACCCCCCCACCCCCCCGGCATACACACACACACACACACCACCACCACTCTCATCACTCTTTAGGTGTAACACCTACTGCCCCGACTCTCCAGTCAGCCAGATATGTGGCCACGTGTCACAGATGATTAAGTAGGCAATCAGCCAGTATTGATTAACATGATTAGTCGGTGTGCTAAAGTCGAGGATGTATGGTGTATTTCTGAGTGGCTGTCTCAGACAAAGATGGAGCCAGGGCTGTCTGCACTGTTTGGCCAGATAGATCCTCAGTCCTCTACCACTGTCAACGCTGCATGCTTTATGTCTCCTGCAGTATTGATTTTCTGCACCGTCCTTAATTCCTCAGCGTATAATATCCGCTTTTCAAAACCCAGAGTCACTATGAGAAATTGCTTTTGGAGCCCGTCCTGTGCAGTTGTTTAATGGAGAGGTGAGGTTTCTGGGAAGCACAGGAAGATTTTTTTTTTCTCCACCGGTTCAGTTTTCTTTGGAGAGTGGTTTTTAAGGACACAAACTCGGGCTTTCTGCGCATACTAAAGTTTTTCCCCACTACGCATATATAGACCGTTTGCTACAGCGGCTCGCCAAGTGCAAGTGTGGCCTGCAGCTTAAGAACGGGCCGTGATTTGCTATTTACAAAACCGACATGCTCCATTAACTTTTAATTATGAGAGTGCCGCGTACAGGTATGCGCATTAACTACACAGCGAGAAATGTCAGGGCCGACTCCACATTCTGTCGGAGCCGAGGAGCATGTGCCTGCGCTTAACATAAGCAAACATGACTGCATAGAGAAAGAGAGGCAAAGTGGAAGCCAGAAGATGACAGTGTGGTTTGTAAACAGGCAGCTGGGCTTTGTGTGGAAGGGATGAACAAAGAGAGCAGCCTGTCCTCGGGGAGGGAGAAGGCAGCCTGACAGCCTCATCTGAGCTGCCTGGGACTCTGGGAGGAGAGATCTGGACTGGCCTAAATCTACTCCTTAGCTTCACTATTCTCTGTCTATTCTCTGTGTCTCTGCCTCCCTCCTTCTCACTGCCTGTCCTTCCCCCTCTATTCAGACTACAGAGTTTCTGCTCTCCTCCAAGCATGAGTAAGGGAGAGTGATAATAGAAAAAGGCAGTCTTGCTGCATCAGTACATTTACTCCACTCTCTATCCCCTCGCATCCAGGAGAGAGATAAGTTCTACATGTCCCGCATTGTGGTGTTAGAGCTCCTGCAGGCCCTCAAGTTCAAGTCTCCTCTGCCCGACACAAACTTGTTACTACTGGTCCAGGTAAAGAAAAAATAAATAAATAAATTGCATCTCTAATCCACTTAAGAGTACAGTACTCACATTGTTTCGTCCTGACTACGTTGCTTAGATGTGTGTTTTGGGTTTTGTCAGTTTGTTTGTGCAGATATTGGTACACGGCTTGCAGAATCCACTATCATCCAAAAGCACATGATCTCAACGCTGCCGGGGGTAAGACTCTAGTCACTGAGTGTTTACATCTTATTATCATCAGCCTCATAAAGCAGCAGGAAATAAAGATGGGCCCCACTGTGAATCCCCCTGAAAGGATAAACTGTTTTTGCGTTCATCAGTGTACAACAGCGGCGATGGAATGCATGAGGCAGTACATAAGTGAGCTCCTGGATTTCATTGCGGATATGCACACGCTAACCAAACTTAAAGTAAGTTTCACTCCGTGTTTGAGAGCCGCAAATTGCACTCCACGCTTATAAAGTGATATTCTCCGTATTTTAGCTGGGTGAATTAGTCAGCATTCTTTTCCTTTACATTATTCAGAGCCATATGAAGGCATGCTGTCAGCCACTGCATGAAGACACCTTTGGGGGGAACCTGAAAGTGGGCCTGGCACAAGTCGCCGCAATGGAGATCAGCAAAGGCAACCACCGTGATAACAAAGCTGTGGTCCGGTATCTTCCTTGGCTTTATCATCCTCCATCCACCATGCAACAAGGGTAAGAACCATAACATGTGTGAAACCATTGTAAAGTTTGCCACGACAAAAAGGCTCGGTTGAGTTCAAATGAAATGTCGGCCCTATAGGTGGCTCATGTGATCATGAGATTTTTGCACTCAGCCATTACAGTAAACAGTGTTGTTAAAGGAATTCTGAGCAACACTGTAAAATAATGTACACAGTATGTCCTCAGTAACTAATTACCTATTAACCTACATATTAGCAATATATTAGCTCTTTATATTAACATCTTATTCTTCATACCCACATTGTACTATCACCAGGCCATAAATGAACCATTTCTCCTCAATAATTCAGTACTTAGCGATAGTAAGAGCAGACGTTATTGCACATTATTCCATTTAAAATGTACATAAATCATAAACTGGACTATTTTATCGTATTTCTTATTGTCTTTTACAATATGTTTTCTCCATCTTAACCTTAAAATGTTTGTGTCATTGAGTAACGGTTTAAATCCCCAGGAAAATGTGTGTATTATGTGTAATAGAGAAATGCTTTGACCTGTGTTAGTCTTGTTGCGTTTTAACTTTGTATCTTTTTTTCAGGCCAAAAGAATTCATCGAGTGTGTCTCCCACATCCGTCAGCTGTCCTGGCTTCTTCTGGGCTCCCTGACCCACTGTGCCCTGCACCAGGGCTCCACCTCCTGCATGCCTATCCCTCTGGATGCTGGATCCCACATCGCGGACCATCTCATCGTCATCCTCATTGGCTTTCCAGAACAGTCCAAGGTCTAGCAGAAACAATACTTTGTCTCCTAACAGTCCCACCCGTGTTTATTTAAGCCTTCATTAACCCTTTGTGCTTTTGTTCCCAGACGTCAGTGCTGCACATGTGCTCCCTCTTCCACGCCTTCATGTTTGCCCAGCTTTGGACCATCTACTGCGAACAGGCAGCTGCTGCCCCGTCCCTGCTCAACCAGAACCAGACTGAGTTTTCCTCTGGTGCCATCCTCACTGGTCTGGAGTTCTGGAGTCGCGTTACACCCAGTATCCTGCAGCTCATGGCCCACAATAAGGTGGTGAGTGAATCTTTTTAAGGACCCTGGGAATTTTGGTGTGCCCGCTGAAATATGATGATGTGACTTCACTTTGTACCTAAAATAAACGGGATCAGAAAATCAGAGCGTCTGTTTTCTTTCAGATGGTAGAGATGGTGTGTCTTCATGTCATTAGTCTGATGGAAGCGCTGCAGGAGTGCAACTCAACCATCTTTGTCAAGGTTTGTTAAAATCTATAATTCTTCCTATTTTTAGCTGATGTTATGATCACCTCAGTAAAGTGAAACCTCATCTCCGTCCTCCTTCCTTTAGCTAATACCCATGTGGCTGCCCATGATACAATCCAACCTCAAGGTAAGGCCTCTGATCAGCGTCGCTCCTCTTACATTGATGACACTGATGAACATTTTGAAGGTGAATACTGAATGAATGGCCCCTGTCTTCTGTCATCAGCACCTTTCTGCAGGACTACAGCTGCGTCTGCAGGCCATCCAAAACAGGGTCAACCACCAGTGTCTGCAGGGCCAGACCTCCGGTGCGCCACCCTTCGCCCTGCGCAAATGGCTGCAGTGCACGCAGTTCAAAATGGCTCAAGTGGAGATCCAATCATCTGAAGCTGCCTCGCAGTTCTACCCCATGTGACCAGCTCTTTTCTCACACCCTCTAGGTCCCTAGACCTGCATGCATCTGCTCTGTCTGAACCCTCTGACCAAAAAGGACTAACCCTAAACTGACGCTGTGTGGGACTGAATCCTTTTCAGCATTTTAGTAATATGCCTATTTATGTACAGTAAATCTATGCTATTTTAAAGTACTAGCGCTGGAACCCAGAATAAAAAAAAAAGGTTTGATAGGATTGTGTGAGACTATTGTATCAGGTGCCTAACTGTTGTTTTCAACAGATTTGAAGTATGATTTTGAGAATTTGTATAGACCCATGTTAGTAATTTTGGGGTCTGAAAGCAAATGCTTGTCTTAATCTTAGAGAAATATGTTCACTCTGTGACATTCATATTCTATCACTTTTTAAGTTGCTTGTTTGGCAAGCTGAATAATAAAAGTATGAGTTTTTTTTTTTAAATGCCTTGTCACTTTTGTTGTTTCATATTAATGGATGACCCTTTCAGAATTCAAATGTGACATTTACAGCACTCCGGCGTGCTGCCCGATAGGGAAAATTGCCAATTTACCATAAGGTAAATGGCAGAGTGATACAATTGGCTTCTATGTTTACTGTTATTGACTCGAAACGGAACCTCAGGTGTCTCCGGGAAAATGACAAACATGCATTACCCAGGTCCCGTCTGCGATCTTTGTCAGCCTGTCGGTTAAGCTGCCTCTCGCCATCAGAGCGGAGATCGATCAGAGGCCAATCTGAGTTCCAGCAGCAGCTTTGTAACTCGATAAGGTGGAGCCAGACACTGGAGGTAAACAAGACTATTTCGGTTGTGCCCCCCTCCCCAGCCCTAAAGTGGCAAGGCTGCCCCACCCAAGCCCTCCATCCAGCTCCTCATTGGCAGCAGCGAAACAGATTTGCCTTCGCATATACCAAGCAAACACAATTACCTTTGGCCTAATGTGGTTTGTTGTGATTAAGCATTGTTGTGAGGTCTAACCACATTACCACGAAGCTCTTTTCTGAGAATAACAGATGACATGACAGCAGGGCTAGGGAGCCGAACAGCACATTAATCTTTGTTTTGATCTTCGCTGCTGCAAGGATTTCATTATCAAACTATAACATGAATTAGATCTGATGATATAAATCTATTCTGGAACTTGAAATTAGTTTATCGGGTAAAAATGAGATGAATTAAATTTTGTATGTATTTTTTTTTTTTTTGAAAAGTTTGTTTTTTAGTCAGTATGAGAGGGCCCGTTTTGAGAGGTGTGTGCCAAATGACTCACTAGTATAATGATATCACACAATGTGACTAATGAATACACACAGACAGACACACACTCCCTGGTGACCCCGAGCTAGCTGAATCAGGCTGCAGTGCCCCTTCTCATCAACCTCTAGTCTTGGCTCATCAAAGAACCCTTCTCCTGCTGTGTGTGTCCCTGCGCGAGTGTGTGTGTGTGTGTGTGTGTGAGTAAAAGTGAGTCTAGGTGCAGGTGTGAAAGTGCATGTCTCCCTGCATGTGCATAGGTGTGTGTGCATATAATCAAGTCCCCTTTGCTCTGGGGTTGCATCTGTCAGCCACTGCCACCGTTGTGATCGTTTGAACTTGCACACTTTTTTTTTTTTTTCTGAAAAGAACCTCTCTCATTAGCAGCAGCTTATGTAATCAGTGTCCCACAGGTATCCGGCACGTTCCCCGCCCCTGCTCTGCCTGCCTGCTGCCTCCTGGAGGACCATATGGGAGCGTTGACCTGATGAGCAGGCATCTGGAGGTACTGAAGGTAATTAACGCTGACCAAAGGGCTCTCAGGCAGAGAGAGTGTGAGTGGGTCCTCAAAGATTGTGAAGGTCAGCTTTGAAAGGACTGTGTAAGCTCTTACACACACACACACACGCACACACACACTGATGCACCAGCACTATGTATCACCAGGTGTGGGCACTGGTGACATTCCTTGATTAGAGATCAGGTGGAGGGAGGTGGTTTTGTACTGACTGCAGAAGATCAAAACAACCACTGGGTTGTTGCAGAAATAATTTCAGCGAGCAAAAGTTAGACACTGTGTGGGTCGACGACCTTTTTCACTCCGTGGAAATACCTTCTTAGAAGCACATAAAACTTGTTGAGATAGTGACAATTCCTGGTCCCCTCGCCGAGTGCTGTCACTTTGCTTTTATTACAGTGAAATCCGCAGCGCCCTGGCTGGACAATGCATGAATGTTTAAATTGCTCAGAGTGTCCATTTGCATTACCGTCAAGTGGCACATCCAAAGCAGGGAAAGCAAAGTGCTCCGTGGTCCCTCATTCACATTATAATTCATTCACATTACTCTTCAGTGCTCTTCTGCACGCGCCTGCACGGTAAACGGTTGCCCCTTTATTCGTTTCACATCATTAAGTAAATGCATACAGTGCAAATTAAAAAAGAAATGAGAAAATGCTGCCGAACAGTTTATTTGCATAGTCCACCTACACAAAGCCTTTGCAACATTTCAACATCCCTCCAGCTGAGATGCAACAATTCGGCCGTTTGGCTTTGTCTGCATATAAACCATCACACATACTATATGGAAAATTGGTTGTTTTGGTGTTGACTTTTCTGTGCATGAGTTATGAAGAAGTGATTGATTTAATAATTTACATTTGGGATGAAAATTACACACAAAAACTGAATTTTGTTTTAAATCTAGGTGTCAAAGGTTTAACATGAGCTGCTGGAATGTTGCATTTACTGTGTAGGCGGACTATCCAAATGAAGGGTTTCTAGGATGTCAGTGATTTAATGTAGCATTGATGCCTCAGTTGCAGGGGTTTGTGGATGATAGCGTCTTGTTTTAGTGAAACTTTGTCCTCCCAACTTGTGTTGTTGCTTACAGCTGCAGAAATCACTCACACACAGCCCTGATTTTTGCGACGTTGTTATTGATCGAGACCAGAACTTACACAATATGTCACCTAAGTTTTCTGTTTTTGCATCATTAAGCCCCACGGAGAGGAATACGCTTGATAATCGCAGTTCATTAAAGATGCAGTCTGTGTGAGACAGACTGAGAACATGTCCTCCACTGCGGGGGGGCGCAGGAGACGAGGCCAGCACAAGTCTGCCCAAGACACGAGCAGTTCAACACAGCACAGCAGCACAGACAGGGTGGGCACAGGCAAAATCCAAAACAAGACACCTTCGCCACAGACAAGCCACGTTCGCCTGCGTTCACATCACATCAGATTCATAACTGTAGAGTCTTTGAAAAACAATGGATTGTAAGTCAGTTGTTATGTACAGTTTTATTTACAACTGAAAAACTCAGCAAAGAAATCAACTTATGCACATTGTTCTATCTGTTTGGTACAATGCATAAATTGTGTGTGTGTACTATTGATTGCCATATATACATTAATGGCTTGCTCCATTAACATGACAACATTGACTTAATTCTAAATGGTTGCACATTGTTTAAGTTTTACTATGTATAAACATATGTTCTGTTACACTGTACATGAATTAACAGTCCAGAAGGCAGATATTTAAATATCAATATTTACATTCATGCATCCATCATTTCTCTCATATAGGTACATTGTGGGGTATACTGTTAGCTAATACCTGTGCAAGTTTAGATGCAAGCATGTGGTTCCAAATTTCAACAATTTAGCCGATATCTATACTTAACTGACAGCCACAGAGTACAGCCCACTCTCACTGAGCACACTCATCTGCATGCACACTCACAGACAGACAAACAGACAGACAGACAGACAGAAAGACAGACACGCTCACACACACACGCACGCACGCACACGCACGCATGCACGCACAGACACACACAGATTTAATGTAAAAAAGCAGAGCAGCGTTGAGTGATGCTCTAGTTCAGCTCAGTTGTGTTTTTCCAGCGGGGATGTGGAGGATGCCTCTGACAGCTCTGAGTCACACACATCCCTGCGGAGGGCATGCTCTGTGCAACCTGATCTCTGGCTATTGGCTAAGTCTCCTGTCTCTCACCAGTCACAAGGTCAGCCCTGGGCTCAGGTCCCTTGTTTCTATAGTGATGGGCTGAGCCCTTCTTGACAGATAGAAAAGTGAAGATTGTCAAATCCAAACAATGCATGGCTGAAGGCATGGAGCTGACCCCAGGACTCTGGAGCTACAAGATTTCACCAAATGACTCATGATAGCACATTTAACAAGTGGGAGGCATCGCTTGCATTAATTTCCAACTTAAAAAGGGCATATGATTGCAGTTTTGGAAAACACACATTCACGTAGCACATCATGGAGACTCCTGCCTTTGGAGCCGAAGTCTCAGGGAAACAGAGAAAAGCATATCAAACACCCAGAGACAAAACAACTGTTACCAAAACTCTTGGCAGAGCGAGCACGCTTTCCGCATCAGCGTCCCGACAAACTGACAGCAGGCTTAAAGCATCGGAGCGTCACAAATGAATTAGATGGTTTATAAATTATTCACTTAAAAAAAAAAAAAGCAAAATAAATTCATCAAGATATTTTAAAATGCAAAGAACGTACAAGACTTTTTTTTTTCTCTCCCCCTTTAAAGTAGAAAAATAAATCCAAAGATAGATAGTTAAATAAATAGAACAAATAAATACATGAATGACTGAAGTATATTACATTGAGCCTAAGTCTTCAGTGGCATTTTTGGCATGGTAAATTAACCAACGTCCCATGTTGTTGCCGTTGATCCTCTTTTTTTGTTTTTACTTTTCGATGGATTTCTTTAAATTGCATAGTCAGATGAATCCACATCTCAGAGCCGACAGTAACTTCATGCCTCTCAGAAAGCATCTGTCGCAAAAATGGAGAACAAAAGATGGACAGTGTGAGGATCGGAAATATAAAAAAATGTTGCATTCTCTGTAAAAACTGCATGCACGTTGTTTACGGTGTGTGTGTGTGTGTGTGTGTGTGTGTCTGTGTGTGTGTGACGGGCTGTCCTGTGTAGCTGCCCATGGGACTGCAGGGCTGCTGTATTGTCCGTTGCTCTATTGCAGATGTCAATAGTGTGTGAGGACTGGATCTGCGGCAGACTGGCAGACAGTCCCTCTCCAGTCAGCGGCCAACCAGCCTGTCAGCAACACTTGCTGTTACTAAGAGCATAATGTTCAGCCTGCTGTGCCACTTTCCACACCACGGGGGTTTGTAGATCTTTCGTTTCCATTCTTTCTCCGGCTTGATTTGGTTTTTTTTTCTTTCCCTTCCGTCTTCTGCAGCTTTTTCTTTAGCTGAATGGTGTCTTCAGTCCGGGCGACATGTCAAGCAAAGAGGAGAGGGTCCCCTTTTTTATGAACACTGGGTAAAACCCCTGCTCCAATGTGGGTGAGAAGGGATTGTATTAGGGGTAAGGTGAGATGGTAACGTCGACCTCACTCGATGCGTCTACCAGGAGACAGTCTATACCACAGTGTTATTGGTGCTCATCGCCTTCTTGTTGCGGATGCTCATGGCGTATTCCCCGCGACTCGTCCCGTTCTCTTCTTTTCGCAATGGTTTCCTGCGAAGAAGAAAAACATTTTTAGTAAGCCAGGATACATTCCTTGACAACAAAGATTTGACATTATATTTGCCCTCAGCTAAAAGGCCGTGTCATTTAATAGCGTTTCCAGACCGGTAACCTTTAGGCTGATTTGATTTCTCAAGCTACACTGGGTGGATACGCCCGGTCTCTGCGATCCTTTCTAATAAGCTCAGTGTTCAAAGGTCACTTTGCAAGGAAACGTGAAGGAAAGATGCACCGCAATACAAGGGGATACGGAAATGACCAACTCTGACTGGTTGAAGCAAGCCCGCGTATAAGTAACGAGTGTGTGTGAGACTGTCAAAGCAACCCGGGAATTAGTACATCGATACATAACCTCCTGTGAAATTCCCTCTCAACACTGGTTGCACTGTGGTACTCTGTTCTTTCTGCGAGTATGCACCAGTGCAAAATAAAGCTGCTACCCATGATCCTCTGGCGGCTCCTGGCCTGTGAAGCGCAGTATCATTCAAAGCAGCCCTTTTCATGCACTCCTCTCTGCCTTTGTGGTTATTATATTTGTCCAGTGTACTGTGGCTTCTGCACCGACCCCCTCAGCTGCTCTCCCCTGCTCGGGCTTATGTAACTCAGAGACAGATCTGAATACAGTTAGTACAGTCATTGTCCCACTCCACACTGTACAGCGCCTTCACTGGCACAGAGGACCCTTGAGCGACATCTTAGCTCAGTGTCTCCTGCTCTGAAAGCTCGGCCAGTCCAACTTTGACCAACAGTCATCCTCAGTGATCCTCCAGTCCAACACAAATCTTTTTCGCCTTTCTCATGAGGGAATCCTTATAGAGGTGATGCACACGACCCAATGGCATCAGAACTTCAGCTGGGAAAAAAAAATTCTTTGTTTTGGTTGAGAGGTGGGGATACTTATTAGGTTTTAAAACTGAAGTTGGCGCAAGAGGCACTGTACTGGGTTGTTATTATTAGTGAAACATTTCACTCATTTCATTCAGAAATGGACACTGCTACATTAAATTGGAATATATAGTTTATACGTCATACTCATCCTGTTAGTTTGTGAGAAAAGTTAAATATTATGATGATTTCTTTCGCCTTTTTCCCTTCCGGAGTCACCACAGTGAATTCAATTATTCGCACATTTGATTTGGCAGGGGTTTTTACATCGGATGCCCTTCCTGACACAACCCAGTGGACACTCCTACCTGGGAATTGAACCCCTATGTATCAGCCCAGTGCCTTACCAACTGAGCTATCCAGCCGGGAGAAGAGTAAAATATTGTAAAATATTGAATTAAATTGTTAAATTAAATACCTAATTTTCCCTGAAAAATGCAAAATGCAGATATTATAATAAAAGAAAGAGAAAATGTAAAGAAAAGTCTATCTTAATGTCACCACTAGGTCTTTGAGGATGAAGTGAATAAATCACAGTTGACTAGCTCATGATTCTGTTTTAGACGAACACCTACTGAATTGTACCTGATATGAAACATTCTGGGGATGACTGCGCTTCAAAGGCTTATATTAAGCTTTTATAAGTTCTGCATTTGTGGGTTTAAATGTACTGTGACATTTATCTTTAATAGCAGCAATGTCAACAGTTTGAATATTTTAGCATTTATCTCAGCGCAAATAAATATTTTATCACAAGAACTTTTATTCCCATTTTTTGGTGTTGTTTCCACGTCTTGTGCTGTTGACTTTGTCAGCCCTCCTCCTCCTCCTCTTCTTCTTCTTCTTCTTCTTCTTTGAGTGGATGTTCCTGTTTCATCTAGTTTCTGAATTTTTGCCACAACACCTGTAAACAATCAGCTTCTTGCTGTCAGACATCAAAATTACTCCTTTTCATCTGTCACTTCAGCACCGCGCCACCCCTCCCCACCTCCACCCCCGCGTGCGCC
>JAPTHA010000016.1:12089938-12102147 GCA_029814585.1 Gymnapogon annona | reverse complement strand
TCCATCCATCCATCCATCCATCCATCCATCCATCCATCCATCCATCCATCCATCCATCCATCCATCCATCCATCATGCTGTTTTAAAACACTGTACTACGCTCGCTCTATCGTGTGCATTTAGTGTTGTGTTGTTATGAATGACTGCAAGGACTTACACCATGGCAACAAATACATCGTAGTAATGTTGCAGACTATTTTACAACACAGCACATTTCCACAGAGAAAACACCTAGGCACGGTTCTCCCCGGTACAGCTCCACCACGTCATCAGTCACCATGAATTTAAAAGCTCCTCTCAGCCAAACTTTCATTTTAATCCTGCATTTTGTCAACGGCTGTAGGAATTACTGCAGTCACTGGTAAGGATCTACTTCGTTGTGATAAAGCACACTCCTTTGAAGGGACCGGAACCATTTTTAGCCCACAGACGCTTACTGAACACTGCCAAATTCTCAGTTTTCCAGACTCTTAACAGATAGATAGGGGTCTCAGGCATTGTCCCAGTTTTTCTCTTTGGCTTTGCATATTCATTGCATTTTTAAAAGCCTACAGTTTAAAGAAATTAGGCACGGAGGAAAGTAATTATGCATCTGTATTGAATAAATTGGAAATTTGCTCCATTGAGTGAATTATGCATGATGTCTCCACCCCGTGTAAACATTTCTTTGCAAAGTTAAAAAGGAATTAAACATTTGGCCTATTAATCATAATTATCATAACATACTACGATTTAAGGAGGTATCAAACACTGTCGAGCTCCGAGTTGTACTCATGCGGCAGCTGTAATTAGCCAGTTAAACCCCCACCTTAGCGTACAGTCAGATGGTGGTGGCAGCAGTTATGTGGTGACCTTGACAACAATTACAGAAGGGTCTATAACTCCCAACTCACATGGCGAGTCAGGGGAAAAAGAGGTCCATCTAAATTGACCAGACAGAAAAAAATCATTGGAACGGATTGATTAAAAGCCGTTCCACTGCTGTCTGTTGAGACTGTGATGATTAAGTACTCCTCCCTTCTCATAATATTAAGGTCTGAGAGTGAGTGATTCTTAAGAGTCACAGTAATAGCTCAGAATGGCTGCATCATCAGCAACGCCTGTCCCGTATTTCAGCGCACTGTTCATTAAGGTCCTTGAGACTACATACAAATCATATCAACTTTCAACGAGTAGGCCGGTGAAATATGTTAGCCTCTCTGCCAGTGGATTTACCATCTCCTGCAACGATTAAAATAGAGGGGGCCCGGGGAAAACTGCTGCAACAGGCAGCGATTCCTCATAGATATACAAGAGCTTGCTCTGTGGCGCCAATGCTCACACACACGCACCCACACAAACAGACCCTTATTGCCGCCAGCTCAACTTCAAAACGAAGCTGGAACTACTGGGTTGGTTCATTAGCCTCTTATCTAGATCAAATTAAAGCTAATTTAATTAACTCATCTGTGTTTTAATCAGGGGTCCTCCGGGGGAAACCCTACCACTCAACCACTGAGCTTGGCAGCCCAGCAGGCATGGATTTCACAGGCAGCTGGGTACTCCCCAAGGTCAGACCCAGCATAAATTAGTCCTATGTTCAGCTGTCAACATCCTGCTGGCTCTATCACACACAGAGATGCACCCATGCAAAACTGCACCCGTGTGCAGGCACTCGCACTCTATCTCGTGGGACTGATGCTACATTTTTCTTCTAAAAAGAAACGCTGTTCATCACATTTTCCTCCGACTAGCCAGTTCCTTGACACCTGAATCTAGGAATGAGGCCCAGCGGTGGACTGGGAGCAGGCTGAGGGTGAGACGGCCAGTTTGGACGGAGACAGGTGTGAAACCCGGGAGGCAGCGGAGGGTATTTACCTGTGGTGCCCAGTAGCCGCGGGGGAGGCGGCGGAGGTGGCGGCGGAGGAAGGGGAGGGTATCTTCTACAGTGGCATGCCAGCTGGCACTGTTCACTAACTTTCTCTGCCACAGTCTGTGAGCATGACCTCTGGAGTTCTCCCTTATGGTGATGGAGAGAGAGAGGGAGGGAGAGAGAGAGAGAGAGAGGAAAGACATTGAAATGACTGAGGCTTTATGCATTAGCGAGAAGTACTAGCAGCAGCCCAACACTGTGCAGCACAAATGGAGATACTTGAACACTCGGCACCCTCTTAGTTAGTAGTGCCGTGGATATCCTCTCAGTATTCTTTTCATATCACAGCTTCAGTGTTGTTGTCACAGGGGCTGCTGTGTATGTAGAACATGCAGAATAGTATCACGTCTATGGCTGCAGCCCGCTCCCTGTAAGAAACCACCCACCAATAGAGTGGGCAGCAGGCTGCCCCGAGGAGTGTGCGTGGGTGGACTTGGAAACTCAAGCAGATCACATTACACATGAACCCTGGCAACACTGCGTGCGTGTGAACAACAGCTCACCACTATCTGTAGGCAGCAGCACGGGGCAAAGGTTAGAATACTCATCACTAACATATGCCTGCTGCAGGGATCCTGGTGGGATAACTGAATATTGTTATCATAAAAACACAGTTGGCTACTCCATGTTCCCACTACGAGAGGGAGAGAGAGGGCTGAGTGATTGTCTGTGTGAGTGTGTGTGCTTGTTCAGAGCTGTTTCTCTCGTGCCTTGCTGAAAAGTCATAACACGCATGTCAGCCAGTAATTCTTTTAAAACAGGTGTGCCATGGACTGGTGACTCAAGCCACCGGTGTAAAACGCACACCAGCAAGATGAGTATATCAATTGTTCCCGCATAAATAAGTTACTTAAGAAACACAAAAGCTCCTCGCTCCATCCCCAGTCATACTTGATCTGCAAATGAGAAACTCCGGTTACGTTAGTGACACCTCACCTCATGCGTAAATGAACAAGTGGCGCGCCTGAACATGATCCTTACCTGGCATGAGAGTAAAATGAGTGAGAGAAGGCAATGACCGAAGAAAAAAGGCCAAAAACTTAAAGTAAATGGCATTAGATCTTGGACCAGCATTCCTCTTGCGCTGTTCTCGAAGACTCTAGGCAGCGTTTCCAACAACTGAATGCAGTATACATAGGCTTGAACTGTTTGGGAAATAACCATCCACCCTGTCCAGTCCAGCGGCGATATCTGTGACAGGCGTCTCCAGAAATAGTTTATGCCACAATCATTTTCCTCTTGAAATCCCGTTGTCGATAGCATAGGACAGGCGAGTCGGTAGAATGAGTAGCAAATCTCGATGAATTCACATCTCGAAAGTAGTTTTGTTTTTCTTATTGGCACTCAGATAGCGACCTGAATCACGCCGCTACTCCGCGCAATGTGAGGGCGGTAGATGGCCCGTACCTTACATCCTCCTCGGCTGCAAGCATGAGTGCAAATGGGCCACTCAAGCCATCGAAGTTGAAGAAAAAAAAACGAACAGGGAGAGATCCTCAGGAATATCGTGCGGCAGGATTCTTCACAAAACAAGCACACATCCCCTCAACTTATCTAGGCTGAATGACTGTATGGGCGAGTCCGGAGGGCAGAGCCGAGGGTTAAACTGATGCGTCCCCCTCTGTGCCAAAATACAGCGGGCTGTTTTATACCGGAGCATCACCAGCCGCGCACTTGATGCAGCGCTCACATCAGCTCATCCTGACAGCGTGTGTGTGCTCGACAAATTCAATCCTCCGCTCTCTCAAATTCGCGTAAAAGTCCCGAAAACACACGCGCCTGCGCTCACACACGCAGGAGGCGCTCGCACAGGGATGGAGGTGTGTGTGTGTGTGTGTGTGCGCGCGCGTGTCTGTGCGTGTGGCGGGAAGGGGAGGGAGTGGAGGGTGTTGTGCAGGCGTCGGTAATGTCAGCTGGGCTTTGTTTGTTTTGTTTGTCTGCTTGTTTATGTTTGATTTTTTTTTATAGTGGCCCAGGCAGAAAAGTATAGCCCACAAAAGCGTGGAGGCGAGGCCGTAAAGGATGACGCGTACTAGAGCGAATTAAAGTCAAGTGCAGCCCCACACACACACACACACACACACACAGAGATAGAGAGGGAGAGAGAGAGGGAGAGCGAGAGAGAGAGAGCAAGTCAAGACGCCTACCGACTAAAAACATTGCCATACCCATGTTTGATGTGCTGAGTGCCTGCAAGAACACTCTGCGGTCCAGTGTCCCAAAGTAGGCTGAGATAAACAATACTGATGTAACCTGGCATTTACTGGAACAACAAAGACATTTATAAGAAATTAATAAGGCATTTATTTTTTAACGCTGGCTTATTTATAAAACTTTTGCACAACACCTCTCACGCTGCACCGATATAGTTCACAAGGGCTGATGCTATAAAGGCCAAGTAATCAGACAGAGAATAGGAGTTTTAAAGTGGAGGGTTGCATAATAATGTTGTGGTGGTCTTCACTAGGCACAGTTATGAAATTATTACACAGCCCACAGCCAAGTAGATGGTACTAGGATGCCAACGTGACATTCCCAGTGTATTGGGATTTGCTAAGACAGTTAACTGACAGGAAAAATAAACCTTTGGTGCTCATCTGGGTGTCATTAATGACTACAATAGAAGGATGGATGAGCAAGATCTGATATGCATGAAGACCTGCAGGGTATATTTATGTATGCGTGTGTGTATGTATGTATGTGTGTGTGTGTGTGTGTGAGAGAGAGAGAGGGAGAGAGATCAGTGCATTTGTAGTTACTGTACTTAAACTAATCAGAAGTTCTCCTTCTGCACAAACAAGATAGAAGCTTTATATGGAACACCAGCCTTAGCCCTTTAAGCTGAAAGGTATATATTAACTTGTTTAAAGGCACTTGAACCTCTCTGCTTTGTGAAACAAACTCCCAGTTCCCTGCACCTGTCCGTGCTGTAAGCCATCGTTTTGTATCCTGTCTCATAAATTCCTTTAAAGCTGTGTTACGCGCTGTCTGCTGTTGAAAAGCTGTCTGTATGTTTAAAGAGCAGAGCTGATAGGCGATTGTGTCACAGGCAGCTCATTCCAAAAAGCCCAAATAACATCTAAGCCGACTATTCAAACAACTTTGGATTAAGATCAATGAATTGAGTATCAAGCCCGTCCTAAGGCCTTTTGTTGCAGCTAAGCATTCATCACATCTCTTGCTTATCAGAAAGCTCTTCACAGACAGTAATGGGGTGAGCTCATGCACAAGAGCTGTGGATGACTTTTAGAGTGGAAAATTCACAGCTGCTGAGTTGCACATACAATGCAGAGCTTTCTTTGGAGTTTTTGGAGCAAAAGCCTGGTTTTGGCATTTAGACCGCTTAGCAGTTTAAACTTATCCACCCTCTCCTTACAGTCTGTCCCAGTATTGATTATCTGACAAGAGAAAAGCACTACATCCTCCTGGTTCCTTCCTGCTGCCTCACCTCATTCCATCAACCAGCAATCTGCCACAACATACATCACAGCCCTTTTAACTCAGATAAGAAAACCTCTTAATAAAATTGCTGTGGTCTTTCAGCAATATTAATGTGGCCAACATACTCAATCAGCATTCACATCTCTGAAAACAAACAGAGCCCAAACATTTTCTGTGCATCCGACCAAAGTAAATTCAAAACCCACTGTCAATCAAGGAGTATTCAGAGAAGATTAACCCAACAGAATTTAGCTTTACTGTGTATTTCCCGTCCAAGTGCTGCTGGGTGGACCACAGTGGAGGTGGATTGCCATCTAGTGTCAAAGTCTGGCAACACAGGACTCCATGTCTCATTACAGATCATAAAGCAAATGGAAAACAAGACCTCTTCATAGTCAGGATGTCAGAAAATCCCAAGAGAATTTGTCATATCTAAAGAACATATACTTTATAAATCACTGAACAAAACCAGCATGGTATTGTTCTTTAATTACTGCTCTCAACTTTAAATAGAAAACTCAGGAGAAATTCACATGAAACTGAGCCATGAGCCATCTAAAGCCTTTTCAAGGATAGACTATTGAGCACCACTTTGTGCCAAACTTTGTGACAGAATGGTCAGCTACAAAAGAACATTTTTTTTTCCGCACAAAACTGGAATAATTCAATTCTTTCTCCAGCTACAATACATAGTATTATGAAACATTACAAGGAGTCAGGGAAAATCTCAATGTGTATAAGCCAAGGGAGGAAACCATTGCTGAATGTGCATGACCTCCAGGCCCTCGGGCGTCACTGCATTAGAAATAGTCGTGCTGCCGTGATGAATATAGCCACATGGGCCTCTGGACTACTTTGGGAAACCATTGTTACTCCACAGTCCACTACTGCATTTGCAGAAACATAACCTGAAACTGTCTTACACAAAAAGCACAGCGATGTATCAATTCTGGACGGATTCTGGATTTTAAGTCTCATTATAGAGCATTAAAGCAGATGGAAAACCTAAATGCCTTTTTTTGGAGCCAAGACGCCAGAAAAATACCCCTGAGAATTTGTTCCACCCACAGAAAAAACACTTCACAAATGAATAAATAGAACCAATATATTACTGCTCAGAAATTAGTTCTGCCTTTAAATAGAAAACTCAACCCAGAAGAAGTCCACAAAAATAGAACTGCATTGAATTGAAAGAATTCTGAACCCGGAACAGAGCTGTTTGGCATTAAAGGGTTGGTGTTGCCTGATAAAATATCCTTAAATAAAGGATGGCAGTTCCACTTAATGAGGTATGTTTGCACTGATGGAGCTTTTGATAAAACTGCAGGGTTCTCAGGCTTATATTAGATGGACTGAAACACAGTGAAAGGTACACTGCGATCAGGTCCACATTTCAGCATGTTCTCAGAAAATAAAAGGACACAGGCTCCTATATGTGAACAACATTCCGACTGTTAACAGTGAGAGGTGCTGCACCAGTGCGCACATGGCTGACCTGTACATGTATGAAAGCACCATCCACGTCAAGCCTCAGATTGTTATTTCAGAGAGACGTACATCAAGGTCAGGTCTGTGTGTTTCAGCAGGTCAAGGCCAGACCTCATTCTGTGCTGAGTTCTAACATAGTTCCAGAGAGTGTGGATGCAATTCAAGTCTGTCACCCGCTGAAAATGTATAGATATCAAATAGAGGGTCCATCACCAACGATCTAGTACACAATAATAATAGGCACAAATGTGACAAGTGTGAAGGTGCATTCATGCATATGCTTCACCACATATTATTACACTTTTGCATATAAAGTTGAAAGTGTTTTGTTTGTGGACACATTTCTCTTTTTATTCCTGTTTGTACACATCAATAATCACCTTCAATCCACAATCAGTTCATGAGAAGAGGTTAAGAAAAATATTCCAAAGTTCTAGGCCATGTTTATGCCATATATATGCAAATTGAGAAACCTTTGATTTTTGCCAAAAGTGTACTTGAATGCTCCCTGTTATTGTGATCATTCTGCAGAAGACACAGACTGTATGTACCGGCTGCACGTGTGTTTCATATATAGTCTGACGTCATGAATTCAATAACAGTATTGATATGTGAACATCACAGAAGGCTAAAAATGATCAATTGCATCCGATCCACCTGTCTCGGCACAAGCACGCAGACATACTATTGGATTTATAGATGCAAATGTTCTTCCTCCCTCTCCTTCACTTCAAAAGCACAAGAGCAGGGTGACAGGCCAGGGGAGGGGAGCCCCTTTGTTAATTGGCCTTTTCAGCTAAACACAGAGGTTAAGAGAAAAGGAGGAGAGTAGAAGGGGACAATAGGGTCTCATTGCTTCTGGAGAGCCAGAGGGATGCGTCGCCTCAAAGATAGAGCACATATAGACTAGCAGGGCTATCCTCAGACAACCCCAAATTGAGTGAATGAGACCATCAATCATGGAGCCTGCAGTTCCCTCCAGATAAATGGTCTGTATCCTTAGTCTGCGATTTTTTGGGGGGTGAAAAATCCATATGGCTTGACTTTTTTTTTTAGGGGCTAGAGTGGCTCTGGGTGCATCTGTGCTTTGACAGCACAGGCGTGAGGTGTTTCACGCAGTAGACAAACGGTTTCCTCACATCTCATTCCACTGCTGCTGCGGCTCAATGAAACGATAGGTACTCTTTTTCTACTTCAATAAGGGGATGAAGCTCAATTAGCATTTCACAAGTCCCCCTTTCCTCCTCTATTGCAACCTTCCCGCAGAGCCCATGCTTTCTCTGGGGATTGTCCTGTTTTGGGCCCTTGTTGCCGTTGGCAGGGTGACAGTATTCGAGTGTGCAAACTTGTGCCATTGTCCGCGGGCCAGAGGGAGCCATGGAGACCCCATAATATGACACAGGAAAATGTTTGCTGATGGCAATTCTATGGGCTTTGTCCGACTCTTTCTCCTTCATGACGACTCGATTTAAGTCTCTAAATGTTTGACTACAAATGCAGGAGTGCTATCCAGCTCCTTTCCTTTTGTCCCGCGAGGTTTGAATGAGTAATTCAGCCTTTGTGTCGCTCGATTGAGGGGGCAAACAGAAAGACAAGATTCTTGAGCGTTCAAGCCCCTTTCCATGGTTATGCGCTCTTTCGAACCCCCCTGCCATCCACCCACCCTCCCCTCACCAAATCCTACAGCTGACATCACTCCTTTGGGAGGATATTAGGAGTATCTATGTTCCAAACTCAACTTCACGCATGTTTGCATATCGAGTCCGAATGCGTCGATATTTCTGCAGGACTTCTCACTTCCGTTGACGCCGACTCCAAATTTTGGGAGATGTTTGGCCAACTGCGCAGAAATCACCGCGGAGCAGAAATATCGCATCTCCTCAGCGGCTTTCTCCACATCTCCATGACAACAATTTGCAGTGGTGAAGAATTCGATACCAGGGGGCTTGGAGGCTGATCGGGGTGCATTGTGCGGGACCTGGGGTCGCTGATTGGTTCAAGGAAAGCACCATAACTACAAGGAGTTTATATTCATTCTACTTGTTGAAGTGCTCCTACTGCTGCCTGGAGAGAAGTCTGGACTGTGGCGTGGACAGGGGTCTTGAATCATCCAGCAGTGGTGAGTAAAGGGTTATCGGTCTCATAAACACTGCTAATTGAGATGGCTTTGCGGTTATTTTTTTGGCCTTAATTGCGCGCAACTCCTCACGCTTATGCTGTGGTTTCCCTTTAGATCTCGATGGCGGGCGAACATTTCTATCATGGACTGAACTGATGAGTGCCTTGACAAAAATGGCAAACGCAGACAGTGAGGTCAAAACGCTGTTGAATTTCGTCAACCTGGCATCCAGTGACATCAAAGCGGCCTTGGATAAGTCGGCTCCGTGCAGGAGATCCGTGGACCACAGGAAATATCTGCAGAAACAGCTGAAGCGCTTCTCCCAGAAGTACTCCAGAGTCCCGAGGTGTCACCCACCCAGGCCTGCGGAGTACGGGTGCGCGAAATCGGTGGGAAGTGAGCACCAGAGTGTGGCGGGCGCGCAGAAGGATGCGCAGGATGTGGAGAATGTGGGCAGCGCCGTGGAGCAGGTGCCTATGAGGAAACGCCAACTGCCAGCCTCGTTCTGGGAGGAACCCAAGTTGATACCGGGTCAGAAGGAGCCTCAGCACCTGGGGCCAAAAAAGATTCCCGGAGGTGTGGCAGAAGGAGGTGAAAACGACAAGAGGAGGAGAGCCCATGAGGATGAGTCAAAGACTGCTGTCTCTGCGTCTGCGCGTCGGACCTCCGCGGACAAAGACGCGCTGCATTTGGACCTGACTTCTCACCACTGTGTGAGTTTGTACGGCTGTTGCCCCGTCCAGTACCACGGACACCAGGTCCTTCACAGTCACATTGTCGTCCCCCATCCTCCCCTGGGGCTGTGGAGCAAGGCAGCAGGGCTTGAGACAGAGATACCTGAGCATCCTTATGGACACAAAATTCACACACACGTTGTGGTCAAACCCATACCGACCAAACCCACCGTCCAATCACCAATCTTCAGTGTGTTTGGATTCATTTAATAGCGCACTAATGGACCCTTCACATAAACAGGTGTAAATAGGACTAATTCTTTTCACTGTGTTGTACAAATCTCTTCATCCACTGGAAACTCTTAAGACAGATGCTTGAGCACTTATTGCTTCACCTATTGTGTTTGTTGTTGTTGTTAAAATCAAAAGGACTAAACTGCACTTGAGTCTCTCCATCAGTTTAATGTTCACCGGCCTCATGCCACCAAGTCTTTGAACACTGACAGTAAGTTGAAATGTTTCTACTTTTAGTTTTTCTACCGTGAGTGACTGTTCTTTTTTTAAATACCCGAGTCAAGCAAATGAAGCAAAAACATCCTGTTTTTAGTTTCCTGTTTCAACTATGAAAATAGAATGTGGGACATAAGAATGGTTTTCTTTGTCAAAGTAATGTTTGATGGAGGCATTGACTTTTATTTTTAAATAAATGACACAAATTCCCATTAGAACTCATTTTGACGTAAGATCCTTTGTTACTTTTTCACAGAGGATTACACAAAGACTTCACAACATTCTTACAGACAATTCAAATAACCTTACTGTCACAATACATGTCTTATAAATAGAAATGTTATGTACAAGGAGCTGCTTTAAAGGGATATTTACACATTTGAGGTATTGGATGGAAATTGAAAAGGATAAAAAAGGGAGGGGGCTCATTTTATTTGAGGTATTAATTGCACGTCATCAGTCAGTCAGGCTCAGGTATCTGATCATTCTGTCTGGCAGAGGTAGGCTGGTCACAGACCTCAGTCTCTGTCTGCCCATCTGGGTCCGAATCTTGACTCTGCAAAGTTGCAGCAGTGGACGAGGTGATACTAGAGAGAGAAAGAGAGAGAGAGAGAGAGAGAATTGTGTTGTCATTTTACTCTCTGGTAAACTATTTATGTGTATGTCATTGAAGAAAAAAAGAAAACAAAAAAACCCAAGAAAAAGGCATGTGTATGTATGGTAACACTGTTCACAAATGAAGTTTAATCTCATTCTTACGGGACTTCCTCTTGATGCCATGCCATTCTTCTCTGCTGTCCAGGAGTTCACTCATCTTACTGCAAATCTGAACTTGACTGACATAGTCCAGCAGCAAGTCTACCACGGGTCCAGCCCAGTTACACATAACAGATGACGATAGCCACTCACAGAACTGAAGAGGAAAACAAGCAGAGGAAGATAAATCACTGACGACAAATGCCCTTTTTCAGTCCGTGTGAAATCCAATATATTTTTCTGGGTCATTTCTCACACCTGCGTTGGACTTTCTTTTGGCTGGTTGCAGGATACACTGAGCACGTTGTCACTCTGAAAGACACATCCATTGCTTCTGGTGGTATTTATATTAGAGACTGTTGGGGCCGGGTGAGGAATGCTGCCATATGTGCAGGTAAAACATGAAAGGGCATCGCAGCCATTGTCCAGGAGGCACTTGAGGAGAGGCAGATTATTCATACACAGTGCAAGAACAGCGGGGAACACTGTGGCGCAACATGGGATTCTGACATTGGTATCGGCCCCTCGTTCCAGCAGTAAGGACACAGTGCTGACACAGCTCCTCCTTACAGCCGCCAGCAAAGGACTGACCGGGTCCAGGCTCAGACTAGCACCGGCATTTAATAGGACTTCTGCCGTCTCTCTGCTGCCGTGGGCAACTGCAAAGTAGAGGGCTGTAGCTCGTCCATCTGCAAACTGGACAGAGTGACCGTGGGCCAGAGTGGCGTTGACGTCTGCACCTGTCTTGAGGAGCACAGCTGCCACAGTGTGTCTGTTGTGCTGCGCTGCCAGGTGCAGAGGGCTGATCCAACTGTGACGCAGCCTGGCTCGACTCGTCACCGGCACCAGCAGGGACACAATCCTGAACACAAAATGGAGATGTAAAGTAAAACAAAGACGTCACCACGTGCGATACCCGAGTGCCAAACCTGAATGTTAAAATCAGAATCAGAATCCTTTAATTGTCACTTTAAACATTGTCAACAACATTCACTGTAAACAGTATATATATACATATATATATATATATATACAGTATATAGAAAGAAATGGTATAAAATTACGGTGAAAAAAACACTGCAGTGCAAAAGGTCAGTCAAATACAATACATCAAATACGTTGTAGTGCAAAAGGTGCAAGATGGTGTTGGGGGGTAATTGCACGTGACATGATTGCACACGTTTTTGTGTGTGATGCATGGTGTGTGTGTGGAGGGGCTTAATACACCTGATAGTGTCTATATGCTGTGCGCATGTGTGTGCGTGTGTGTGTGTGTGTGTGTGTGTGTGTGTGTGTGTGTGGAGGATGT
>JAPTHA010000016.1:12069958-12084873 GCA_029814585.1 Gymnapogon annona | reverse complement strand
CACACACACACACACACACACACAACTGTTCTTCATCTTCATCGTCCTTTACAGCGACTGCTTCAACACTCTTGAATGATCCAATTTTATAACCATTAACGCTCACGCGTCGTGTCAGCTGTGACGTGGTGGAGTGTCAAAACGCTGTCGACGAACTCACAATCACGACAGATGGTATTTCTTTCACAATCATCTCTCTCTCAAACTTCCTGCGACTAAAACTGGAAGTGGCCTCGGGGATTTTGGTCTGACACAAACAAGTCCTTCAGCCTGTGTGTGTTTACAGCTGGAAGAACTACACGAGTAGATAAGCTGTGATGCTTTTGACAGATTTCCATTTCATTTGAGATAAAGGCAGCAGTATTCGTGTTCATTTCCACTGAAAGCACTTCCAGAGAACCGTCACATTCAAAGGAACTGAACCTTTGACTCTTAATTTGAGGAAGTACACAGGTGTAGTTAGATCTGCCAGCAATGACACATGCTGACATCACGGTAGGGCCGCAGCCGTGTCATGTGATGACCTAGGTGACCTGGCCGTAACAAGTGAAATACCCATCATTATTGTTATCATCATCATCATCACAGAGTGTTGCTATATATTGTTTGTTGGACAGTATACATTATTAGCTCGCACAAACAGACTAGTGTATAAAATGCATACATACATTGTTGAATTGTACATATTCACATGTGCATGTCATAGGTGTCACATATGAAACATATGGCAATTACTGTGTGGATGTGCTTTGATGTCTGTTTGTTTGGTTATCAAGAGAAATAAACACTTTTCTTCTTTGTTATTTCCGTCCTTAGTTAATGGTTCACTGGAATTAAAAAAACGGAGTGAGCGCTCCTAATGTTTTACTCCTCTCTGTGTTCTAACTATCTCATTTCCATGCATCTCATTCAGTCAGTGGAAACAGAACCGCCTCCCTGGCAGTTGCTATGACAATGGAGAAACGATCCCCGGCACATTCCCTGTTGTCTCCGCTGTGGTTCCCAGGCAACAGCCACACAAATCCAGGAAAACATCCGGAAAGACCCTCGTTGCCCTTGTGGTCGTCCGAACGTGGATTAACTGCGGGACCTGCGCTGAATCTCTGGAATACAAAGCTGTAAAACTACCAACATGACTTCTTCCTTCTCCTTTTTAGACAGCAGCGACCCACGTCTGAAACTCACGGTGGAAAACAGAGTGAGGAATATTTTTGTGACACAGTCAGAGGACTCCAGGTAGGCTCGCACTTGAAGGCTACACCCTACAATAGACAACGCATCTAACTCGCTTCTCTTCGTAAACTCTAATGCCATAACAAGAGAAGTTTTTAATCCTAATGTCATTTCTATTCAGACACAGAGCGGAGGAGAATGTCAATCACATACCTGTTGTAACGGAGGTAAGAATGAATGCCAGTATGTAGCTCATTAAAGTGGTTACAAATCCTGCCCATAGATTTTAACCTCTTCTTTAACCCTCTATAACACACTGCATTAAAGCCATCATACATAAAATTGCACACTGTTTTTGACCCGAGCACCTTATTTCATAACATTCTGGAGTGTAATGACAATAACGTCTATTCTATTCTCCTATTCATTAAGAAAGCTTCCCTCAGAGATAATATTTATGATCAATATTCAGTGACTTAGGTGCGAGTGTTGCTCTTGTAAGTGAGTTTGTTTTGCGTAGGCCTCTGGCAGAGTCCTGGAGGCAGGAGTCAACACTTTGCAAAGGACCCTGGTTCTAAAGAAACAGGCAGAGCTGGACGAGGTGAACAGACACCTCGCGCTCAGACGCCGAGAGTTTAAGAGTCGTGTGGAGGCTCTGGCACAGAGAAGGTCCGAGCTGGAAATCAAACAACAGCAGGTATACAATGACACAGTGGCTTCACACAGACGGTGAACTGTCCTAATGTGGACACATAAGCTTTACACTATATATTATTATTACATTACCATATTAACTTAACATGGTCATATACTACAGAAGCTTGCAATATGTTCCAATTTGTTACTTCATGCAAGAAAATGAATAGGTCGGTCTCTTATGCTTAATATTGCAAATAATGTTCTTGTTTTTTCCACCCAGACTAAAGAAAGGGTGACGAAATTTGAGAAGTTTGTTGTTGAAACTGACATGAAGCAGCAACAAGCGCTCAAGAAGTATGAGGTTGTCCTGGAGCAAAATAACTCAAAGCAGAGAGATATAGAAAATCTGACACAACAACTCAAACGACTTCGAACCAGGTAGAGAACTTTGAACGTTTTAACGCTTAGTAATTCATTCAGAACTGGAGTAATATTTAACAGGCCCAGTCTGATGATTAATAAAGGAAAAATTCACAGATTACATATGATTATGAAATGATATATGATGTACAAAAAATACAAAAACCCAAAATAAAAGTTTGCTAGTGCTTAGTGTGTAACACAAATTCCCCACACTGGTCATTAAAACTGCTATGATGTGAGGACACAAACTTGGCCCGAAATGTTAAGTGTCATGAGATTGATCTTGTTAAAATTTGGTACTTTATATTTAAAAAAAAACCTATTTGATTGATTGCCAATTTGACACTGTGATTTGATTATTTATTTAAAATCCCCTCATCCACAGACAGCAGGTTTTAAAGGACAGAATGAACAAATACAAGATCTACGAGGACTATCTGGTGAAAACTCTGGACTATCTCCCCCGTAGTAAGTCTTTTCCTGCCGACCGTGACCAAACATTGACACAAACTCATTTACTTGCTTTGTCAAAACTGCATAATTATTTTCAGATAACCTTGACAATGAGTCAGAGACCATAGTCATGCCCATCATTCGGCGCCACGAGACACTGTCCATCACTCACCAGGACCTGCTGCGGCGTTTGGAGCATCGGGAGGTGGAGGTGGAAGACAAACAGCAGCAACTGCAGACCATGAAGCAAGAGCACAGCATAAAGAAACTGGTCAGACAAAAACACTGACGTACTGTATATAATCCAACAAAAATAAATAAAAATAAAGTTTGAATGTGTGACGCAGATGGCCAACAAGGAAATGTCCGAACTCCAGAGTCAGTTAGAAAGCCTCAAAGAGAAGAACAAGCAGACAGAGGCCAACCTGCTGATGGAACAGGCCCAGTCCAGAGAAAAGGTATGACTTTAACCCATAAACACCCAGTGCTGCTTGTGTTGTGTTCTAAATACTTTTTTCTCCCAAAATTTTCTTGAGTGATTTATCACCATTGATCATAACAGCATCCTCTCCATTTTACATGTTTTGGATTAGATTAGATAGATACACCTTTATTATTCCCACATGGGGAAATTTCACATTACAGCAGCACACACAAGAGAAGACACACACAAGAGATTCTACAAGTATGATGTAAGTATATGAGCAATTCCTAATAATATAAATATAAATAAAAGAACAGATTGAGTGCAACAACAAAGAGACATAGTCAATTATATAGTAATATGTAGTCGTATAGTAATTATAGTAATTAATCATTATAATAATAAATAATAATTAACGGCACTGGCGCTGCTGTACTGGTACTGGCACCAACAGATTTTTTCAGTGAAAACTATATTTTCATGTATATATTGTACTGATCAAGTACTTTAATTAGCATGCTGAGGTTACACTTGAAGAGTATTAGCTGAAAAAACTTGACTTTAGGTAAAATCTGAATCTGAAGTGTCTCCACTGTCATTGATCTGACTCTAGGGCTTTACTGGTGAATCAATGTTGTTGAAGATGTCAGTGTTTTCGTAGTAACTACGAAGCCTCTGAAAGTCCAAACGGGTCGTGTCTAATGAGCATTACTTCAATTATTCCTAATCAACGGGTATTGTAGATTTTAGATCAGCAGGTGGGCTTGTTCACTGGTGGGCATTTGGGTCTTTATTCGTTAATGTCTACATTTAGTATCCAATTAATACTTTTCTAACCATTTATTCCACTTCCTCTCAGGTGAAAGAAGTGGGAACAATACTCATGGCCATCAATAACCTGGCAGACCAGTGTTATCTGCCAAAATATGGACCTCTGGAAAACATGAACATTTTAACAATGATGGACATGGTGAAGGTAAGGACTGAAAATGATTACTATTACTGCGATGCAATTCAGGTTGGTTTAAATGTAACTCTTCTGCTGTGTGATTTCAGGAGTGCATTTTGGATAAGGCAGACACAGAGAAACGAGCTCGAAGATTGATGGAGTCTGGATCTGCCATGACAAGTAAAACAGCTTTGACAGACAAAAGAAGGAGGGAGTCGATGAAGTATATCAGCAGCAAAACACAACTTAAAAGTCCAAGTAAAGTCAGTAGGAAGAGTGATACATTCAGTTGATGTAGATAATATGGACATTTTTTCCTGGCTTATAACAGTGTTCCCTGTATTATGATTCATTTTAGTGGTTTGCTGTGTGTGTGTGTGAATGATATGGTTTGAATGTTGTTGTAACTGTAATGTAAAATGCTGTTTATCGTATTTTGCACTGAGATCTTACACTGTGTCAACAACAAAAGCACAACAGATTAAAATCATGATAATCATTATAATCACATTGATTACAGCATCAGAAGTGTGTACATCTCTTGTATGTGATTATTTTTGCATTTTAAAATAAACACTGTGAAAATTTACCTTGTTGCAAGCATGTAAGGTATGTACAGTAGATCTGAAATGTCCTGAACGGAGATGATACTCGTCTACTTATCCATCATTATGCATCTTCTACAAAGCTGGAGTTAAGACACAAGAATTCAGACATGACCAGCAGCACCAACCAGTTGTGTCTTTGTCCAATAATCCTCATTGTACTGTGTTAGTCTATGTTTTCAGGGGATTTGGACAAACCGGTTTAGTGATTATACGTATTATGTTGCAATGTTACTCTTCTGGTAATTTTAGTCAAAGTGACCAGACATGAATACTTTCAGGGCTTTGTTTGTGCATGTACAGCTCATACTATACAAACCATACAGCTGTGGATCTGTGTCATCTGGGCTGTGCTACACAAGTATTCAGTTTTCATGTTGCAAACTGTGGGATGTAACTGATTTTAATCACGTACAGAAAAATTTTGAATATGTCCATTATTTCTACTTTACGCTTCTGTTTCATTACTCCTCAGAGTTTAATGTTATACTTAACTATGTTTATCTAATAGTTTGGACCCAATCACTTATTCTCATAACTTGTCAAACTCATGCATCAAAAATCAAAATTCCATAAAATAATGCAATGTGAATGAGTATAGATTTACTCTTTATTCTATCCGCCACTTTTAATCAATGTTTAACCTAAATGTTATGGCTTTAATTAAGGCAAACGGACTATAAATTCAATGGACTCGTGTATGCCCGGATAAAGACAAAGGGTTGTGTCAGGAAGGGCATCCGACGTAAAAACTCTTGCTAAATCAAATATAAGGATTGGATTCGCTGTGGAGACCCCGGAAGGGAAAAAGCCGAAAGGACTCATCATATTCCGTTTACGATTTTAATTCGGAACCTCTTGTTCAAGTCGAGAGAAATCACTGGCACTGACGGTCGTTGTGAGCGGTTGCCATGGTGAATCCATCCAGGAGGTCTTTTTGTTGTGGTCCGTGAACGCACCTGACTCACTCCAGGTAAACACACTCACAGTCGATTAAACTGGTTCAAAGCCGCTGTTCTGGAACCTGACATTCAGAGTAAGTCAAGCCTGGAGTCTAGAATTAGACTCGGTTTGTTGAAGCCCCTTTCTGGAACAGACCCCAGCTCTAGTCGTCTCTATTGGCTTCAAAATAATGTTATTATGACAAAGATAGTGTACGGGACATTCACTCTTATCCCAAACAAGCCAAAAAAAAAAAAAGAAGTACTGTCCCTTTAAGATGAACACGTGGTACATCCAAACATCCGCTTTGACAGAAAATGGAATCAAAATTGCTCAAAGAGTGTTGACGCCTCTTTGACGTCTTTGGCTCTTGCTAAAATAACGATGTAACTCTGTATTTTTTTTTTTACAGTTTTTTTTTTTTACCTAAAAGGAGGAGGGATGTTTCCGTGGGATCCTTGAACCAAAAACCACCCGAGTGTTGTCGTCGATTGCTCTCCGATGGTGAAAGTGTTTGTTGACACAGATGGAGGCTGGTTGCCTTGTTTCACACAGAGAGGACATCTCTTCATTGATCAACGAACAAACGCCTGATGCTAAACAGAAAGTAGGTTGCCCCCCCCTCCCCGTTGCTGTTTTGTCGGTCGTGATCGGTGTATCCATTTAAAGTAACGCCCCCCCCCCTTGAATGAACGATGATTCATAATTGTTGTCCTTCGTTAGGAATTACGCAGCCAGTTTTGCACCGTGAGACAAGTGCGCGGGGATGGAAACTGCTTCTACAGAGCCTTCTGCTTTGCACACTTGGAGTCCGTCCTGCACAATGCCAGAGCACTGCAGAGGTCAGTCCCTGCACATCCGGTGGAAACATGCTGCTCTCGGTACATACATGATGTTCAGTGTGAAAGCCTCGTGGTATTTGGTTTCAATTTCAGATTCAAGGAGAAAATCAGCGACAGCGCCAAAGACTTGTGTAGTCTGGGGTTCGACGAGAATTCCTTCAAGGACCACCTCAACACAGTAAATGGTTTTGCTTTAGTTTTCTTTTTTAATGTCTCAGATCATTCACCCACTTATATGAAAACACCATTGACTCTATTACTATCTTAAATACCACTGGCTCTTAAATTCATTTGATCAAGTGAACCACAAAAAGATGACCTTTTATCAAAAAAGAAAAAAAAAGAGCCATGTACACAAATGTAGGTTTTTTTTTTAATTTTCTCAGATTATTCACACACTTCCTTATATGAAAATACCAATGGCTCTCTTCAATCAATCAATCAAGTTTTATTTGCCAATCCACCATATAACATACAGAGAATCGAAATGGCGTTTCTCTGGACATGCAGTGCAAAAGTGACCAAAAAACAATATGATAAAAGTACTACTGTAGTTAGTTTTAAAAACAATAATTACTACTGTATCTTAAATACCACTGACTCTTAAATTCATTTAATCAAGTAGACCACAACAAATGACCTCTTATCAAGAAAAAACCAAGGCACGTTATCCTGCCTGCATGGCTCAGCTGATAAAGCACTGAGCTGGTGCATGGGGGATGCTGGGTTTGATCTCCAGTAAGTGTCCAGTGGATTGTGTCAGGAAGGGCATCTGGCATAAAAAAACTCCTGCCAAATCAATTAAGTGAATTGGATTTGCTGTGGTGACCCCAGAAGGGAAAAGGCCAAAAGAAATCGTCATATACACAAATTTAGGCTGTTTTTTCATTTCTCAGATCAGTCACACTTCCTTACATGAAAATACCAATGGCTCTTACTGTGAACTGTTAATCATATCTACTGCAATCATTACCAATTTTTAATTAATTACTAACAGTTAACTATAAAACGATGACCTGTTATCAATAAAAACATGAGGCATGCACTTTATTTTTACAGTAAATGGACGGCACTTACAGTGCTTTTTCATTCAAAACACTTTACACTGTTCTTATACACATACCAGTTGGCGGCTGCTGCCAGGCTCCACTTGGAGAAATTTAGGATTCAGCGTCTTTCTCAGACACTTTGACAGTCTGAACCAGGATTCGAACCACCTTCAGCCATTGGACGTCCCACTCAACCAACTGAGCCACAGTTTATCATATTACAAAGTGAACCAAAAAGGTTACCTGTTATTAAAAAAAAAACAAGGCATATACACAAATGTGGGGTTTATAGTGATTTATTTCAGTTCACACACTTCCTTATATGAAAATACCAATGGCTCTCTTATTGTTCATCATGTTATCAAGTGAACCACAAAAAGATTACCTGTTAAAGAAAAACACGAGGCACATACATAAATGTAGGGTGTATGGAATGATAATGAGCCGCAAAAATAAAGTTATTTTTTTTCTTAAAGGTCTTAACTGTTGTGGAGCACTGTCAGGCTGACGACCAACAGGACGCCTTGTTCGGGCTCTTCAATGATCCACCGACCTCTGACAGTATGGTTCAGTATCTCAGACTGCTCACTTCTGCTCACCTGCAAAAACACACCGACTTTTTCTGCAACTTCGTGGAGGCTCCTAACCTGTTGGTCTACTGTCAACAAGTAAGTACCATCATGTCACTGCCCCCTGGTGAAAAAAAAAAGGATCTTTTCTCTAGAGTCCTGTCCTTCCTTGACAAAAACTGAAGCCAAAAAAAAAAACCATGTCATTTCAGGAGGTGGAGGTCATGGCGATGGAGGTTAACCATGTGGACATCTTGGCGCTGTCGCAGGCTCTGGACATTGGCATCCATATAGTTTCTACTGATGGCAATGGACAGCAGTTGGCTCACCATATTATTCCAGAAGGTACAGAACCGACTGTACACCTCCTCTACCAAACGTCCCATTACAACATCGTGTACCCAAATCCTCAGCCGTGACCGGTGGTGCATTAGGACTGAATGAATCTCAGGAATATTGACTTTTAATAAACTCAAGTGGAGATTTTGAGGTGCAAAAACAGATTTTTTTTTGGAGGGGGGTATTCTTTTTTTTTGCTGCACAAGTAAAACAATGCTTTTTACAAAACTGACTTCACAATAAGTGAAGATTTTTATAGTTTAAAATAATTTTGCGTAAAAATTACATAAACCTTGCCAAAAGACCTTATTTAATACACATTTTCACATCACTGCTTTTGTTCTTCCTTTTGTTTTTTTTTCCTTGCCTGCAACTTTTTTTGCTTCTGCTTTTCTGTTGAAACTCTGTTTAGAGCACTTTCTTTCCCGGGTGGAGCCATCTGACGCAGGGGGAATTTTCCCATCTGAGTCGGGTACTTGGTCTTCATCACACTCTTAAACACGGGCTGGGAGATCAAATGCTTCAAGTGTTTTTTCATCTCTTTCACCATCCTCTGCTGTTGTCTGTCGCTTTCCTCATCTCTGCCTTTCCCTGTGGACACAGTTGCAATTCTTACCGTCTCCATTTTACGTTTTGTTAACAAGAGGTTTAGTATCACTCAGTGGTAATGCTGGTCTTACCCATTAAAAGATCATCGTCCAGGTCTATCTCCAGGGCGTCCGCTGCTCGTTTAAACCATGAATTGTGCTGCTTCTGCCTGCTATTGTGGAACTCCACCTTTTCTATTTTTCTGGCCAAGTTCACCCGTTCCTGCAGAGATTACGCCTGGCATTAATCTACTAAATATGAACATTTTACTGGCGTATACCGACAGGACCAAATGCTGAAGAAGTCTACCTTGATGGCCTCCATGCATTTTGTGTCTATGGGGAACATTGGCAGCTCCTCGTCCTTCCCCAGAGTCCTGTAAATCTTTTTGAAGTTCATCATGTCGTCTGGACCTATGAGCAGCAAACTGAGGCCCTCTTTTGTTGCTCTGGCTGTTCTGCCACTACGATGGACGTACGTCTCAGAGGTCCTGGGCACCTGTTCAGAGTCCAACATTATTAGTGCCAATTACAAGTGAAATCCACAGCAGAGCTCTCTATACAAGACTCAGGGATGCTTACGTTTCACTGATATAGTGCTACTGCTTTACAGTGAACTAAGAAAATGTTTTTGGATTCAGTAACTGCAAATAAAAAAACAGACATAAAACTCCAAAGTGTTTAAGAAGCTGGTATAGAAAAAGAGAATTCAGAACTGTAAGATGCAAAGTAGAACCTCTGCCTGACAGCGGGTCATAGATGTGCTGTGCTGTGCATGATCTTATTTGCACTGGTTGATGTTCTTATCTCATTAAATGTAATTAACTGACTTGTCAAAATATTTACCTGGTAATGAAAAACATGCTGAACATCGGGGATATCCAGACCTCTTGCTGCCACATCAGTCGTCAGAAGAACACAACTGTGAACGAATGTTAAAAATGTGTCAGCCACCTTTGTATGAACAGGTCACACTCATGCAAAAGCGTTGCACTAAGCAATAAGATTCCCACAAACAATTTTTCCAGAGTAATGGGCTCAAATTTGTAGGACTGCAAGCGCAGAAACATTTGTGCATTACAAGAAAAAGGGTATGAATCAAAGGCCATCCAGACCATTTAATGCAAAACCAAATAAACCTTTGAGCCCTTAGCTTCATTTTAACAGGTTTTTATATTTCCCCATAGATAATGACTACGTATTACTGCAGAACACACAGACCCTCATTCTACTGTGTGCATATATATGTGTGTGTGTGTGTGTCTGCCAACACGCACCTCTCCCTTTCAGCAAATCTTTCCAAGTTTTTCAGGCGTTGTTTCTGGTGCATATTGGCATGCAGAGGCATTGGATTACAATCCAAGATTACCAGGAGGGAGTTAAGCCTCTTGATACAGTCTATGCTATTGGCAAACACCATGGTACGTCCAGGGTACTGGAGCAGGAAATAATAGAGGAAAAAGTCCTTCTCTTCCTTCTGACAGTGGATCTGTGTCTCTGTGAGTGTTTCCGCCGTCGCCTCCTTCCTGGTCAAGTCAATGATTTTCGGTTTCGACTTGATCCCAACTTTCTCTATGAGAATTTCCAGTTTGCTGCGCTGGTCCAGACTCCTCTTCTTTTGTAAGACGCGGGTAGGGAGGCTGTAAACCATGGTTAAAGTGGCAGAGAAGACAAACATTTGCCTGGTGGGATTGAAGTGCACGGTGTGCAGCATCTCCAGCAGACTCTCCAGCTCAGCAAAATGGCCTCTTTCCACCATACGATCGGCTTCATCAATGACCAGGCAACTGTGGAATAAAACACCAAGGCAAAACTAAATTATATTGTAAATGAGATGCAGGAACACCCAAAACAGACACATAACGGAGAATGTGCCCAAGGGAAGCAAAGTAACTGTGGTACAAAGTAACTAAGTTTCAAGATCTATTTATCACATGCACATACAAGAAAGTGGTGCAGACAGAGTGTGTTACTCATTCTTACAGTGACAAAAGGGAAGTATAAATATAAATAGTGCCCAAGATGGTAAATGGATTGCACTTATATAGCGCTTTTCTACACGTGTGCCCAAAGTGCTTTACATTGGCCTCACATTCACCCATTCACACACACACGCCAGTGGGCAACTCCTGCCATGCAAGATATATATAGTGTAAAAAATGTGTGCAAAATGTAGACAGTGCAAAAATAGTACAATGTGTGTAATACATGTAATGTGCAAGAATTGCCAGGAGCAGCAGTAGTGCAGCGCCACAGGTGAGTGAAGGCTCTAAGGTGAATTTCTGTGGTTTACCTGAGCTGTCTGAGGTTGAGCAGATGGGGATGTCTCTCCTTGATCAGCTCCCACAGACGCCCTGGAGTGGCAATAATGATTTCTGGTCTGTGCTTTAGCATCCTCCTCTGTTTTTGTTGCGACATTCCACCCACAACTATCGCGGCTTTGATATCTGCACAACAGTAGGAATTTGAGTTTTAGATTAGATTAGATATACCTTTATTCATCCCGCTCGGGGAAGTTTCAGAACTTCTGAATTTTCTGACGTAATGCAGTGATTCTAGTCATTGACACTTTCACTTTGATGACTCACCTGTGAACTTTGCCACAGCGTCAATATGGTGCTTGACCTGAACTGCCAGTTCCCTGGTGGGAGTTAGGACCAGACCGAGCAGAGGTCGTTGTGGATTGTGTAGTTTTTCTTGTGCTTCAGCCGTGGGATCAAAGTCAAACTCAGCGTTGTCAACAACTTTAACACATCCAACTGTCTGGTCTTCATCTGCTTCATCAGCACTGTGGCCTTCCTCCTTGGGATCTTCGTCTCTGTCACCATCATCCTCCACTTCTTCGTCATGTTTGGATGTGGATTCATTACTTAGGTTGGAAGTACTGACTACGGTTTCTGAAGTTGCGGGGTCATCTTGAAGATACAGGCTGTGCACCTTTTTGGGTTGTGCAGTTTCCTCGGCGACAGATTTATCTAAACCTTTCCTCCATTCCAAGATGGTGTGGATCATGGGAATACCAAATGCCAGTGTTTTTCCACTACCTGTGATGGCAAAGTTCAAAAGAGCTCAAGTGAAATCTGAAAACACAGCATTCCTTATTAAGTGTCAAAAATTTTACTACAGATGTCCCGATCTGATCTAAAGATTGGTATTTGCTCGCGATCTGGCATATTTTTAGAAGATCAGATCAGATTTAGTCACGTTATCGGCCCGATCGCATTTTCACACCTCATTATGCTTAATGGTGTCTGTAAATAAAAAACAAATATACCATCTGCCCATGTCAAGCAGCAACTTCCAAGATATGTAGATTGGCAGTTGCGTTAGGTGGGAGTATCAGGGCTCACTTCAACAAATTTGATTTGTTACTTACAAAAAGTATCACGTGACTAAGTATGAGACCTACAGCTGACCACAGGGTTAATACTGAATGAAAGTAGAATGTAGAGCCAAACAATAAACATTTTAATTCTTACCTGATCTTTTATAAGTAAAATCTAAATTACCCATTTATTTTTTAGATTTAAAACATTATTTTAAGAGTTTTTTTTATAAGAGGTATAATACACCACAAAGTGTCAGTATCTGCAGAACTAATCATGAAAAAAAAAGTTACTTTGGAAGCAAAAAAATCCAGGTGGAGACATCACTAAAACTGACCTTACCTGTCTCAGCTGCACCTAGAATATCCATACGATCTCTAATGGCTGGAGGCAAAGCCAGAGCTTGGATAGGGGTTGGTGAACTAAATCCAAGACTGCTCAGTGCCTTTAACACAGGTGCAGGAACAAACAGATTTTTCCATGCACTCACATCAGCATTTTTGTCATTGGAGCCGGACAGAGCAGCATTGGTCCAATTCTTGACCACTTTGGGGAGCTTTGTCGGTTGGACTTTAGAACCTTTTTCTACGGTCTGATCATCTGATGGAGATTCCTTCTCTGGTTGCGCATCTGGAACTGTATTGCTTTCAACCTGCTGCATCTGTTTCTTCTTTTTCCTGTCTTTTTTCTTCTTCTTCTCAGCAGGTTTTGATTGAGGGGTCTGTTCAGAGGTGACAGCTGACTCTTCTGAAGCCTCACCTTTTGCAGTCTCATCCACAACTTTATTCTCACCTTCACCTACATTTGACACTTCTGTAGAAAGTGGATCTGTTTGAGTAGTTACCCCCCCTGACGGCTTCTTCTTTTTCTTCTTTGCTTTTTTCTTTGGCTTTTCAGCTGTAACACTCTCTTCTCCCTCCACCTTCTCCTGTGTCTCGCTGGCCTTTCTCTTTCGGGCTTTTTTCTTTTCCTTTTTTTTCAGAGCTTTCGCTGCTTCAACTGCACTCTTCTCAGGGTCAATCAGACTGTAATTTGTCAGTTCTTCAAAGCACACCAGACCCTCCATCCCCTCCTCGGAGAACAGACCTGGGTCGAGCTCTACAGATTTCCATTTGCCTTTAACATGAATGCCTCGCTTTTCTCGTTTTTTCACCCCGGACACTCGCTTGGTTTTCGACTTCATCAAAATTGGCTTCATTTTCCTATGATTCAACAGACAAATTAGCATGTAAATTCAATTAGGTCAAACGTTTCCAGCGCAAACAAGACGTTATAAGTGAATTCTATTCGCTAATACTTTGAGTTAGCTAAGTAACATGTACGTTAACCTTATAGGAATAATATAACAATCGTAAAATAAAGTGTCACCACGTGAATCACAAGCAACATTACTTCAAAAATAACAAAAAATCCCCCAACCTGAACAAATTGTGGATCCTGGAAGAGTGGAAATATTTTCGCTGCAGATTACAAACACGCCAGACACGAGGGCGCTGCCATGACAGTGTTGATCACGTGGTTTGAAAAACTTTATTTGTCTAAAATGTGAGGACAGTGCCGCCTGCATGGAGTCAAATACAACCATACTTGAGGACTAATATCTCCCATTGTTTGTGTTCTTACTGGCAGTATTTAGTTGTGACAGAAAAGAAGGGGTGGTTTTGAGGTATTTTTTTATTTTATTTAAATGTTTCCATTTTATTTTATACCTCACTAAATATTGTGTTTTCCACCCTGCTACCTACAGTATGTCTTTCGGCTCTAGTTTGTATTAAGAATTTCCATCCCTTCATTCCCAGTGAAAATCACTAATGTCCAAATTGCCCTTTTGGATGTTTATAGACACTTTGAGTTCCCTTATGGGCTGAGAAATGCTCTCCCTTCTTAAGTTAAATAAACTCAACAGAGGTGGGTTGGGTTACATTTCTACATTGTGTTGAAGAAGGCGGGCAACTTAACTCCTTCAGAAAAAGGCCGGTGATCGTATTGCTGCAGGCTGTTCTTGAGGGTTCAAACTATTTAGCACACTGTTTAGCAGGCTGTTCTTTATTAAAGAATACAAAGGCTTTTATAGTACAGGCAAGCACAAACATTTTAAACCAAGGTGAAATCCAAAAATGCGTCTAAATGGGCTTCCAGACACCTGAATGTCCACTTGCAAGTACTAAACCATTCCAGAAGTAGCTAGTTTTGGGTAGGATCAATAACCCTGCCCATGAACAGGAGACAGTTTGTGTCTTCATGGTAAATGAAGAAGAAAAATGGCCTGTTGATGATGAAGGACCGGGGTAAGGAGTATGGAATAATCCCAGCTGCCGTAGCAGCTGCTGCAGTCGTCCCCGTTTCATCCACATCAATCACAGCCTTGTGCAGCATCTGCGAATGTCCAAAGGGTTTACATCACATCACCCTCAGAATAAAAAATGCAGACGATGAGCACTTTACATCACAATGAAATGAAATACCAACCTCTGAGACTTTGAGGCTTCCATCCTTTGTCAACTTTGTCAAGTTGGCTGAATTGCTGAAGATACTGGAAACACCCATATCTGGTAGAAGCGTGTGCAGGGTGTATGACTGCTCCATCTGGAACTT
>JAPTHA010000016.1:12056497-12069858 GCA_029814585.1 Gymnapogon annona | reverse complement strand
GAATTGCTGAAGATACTGGAAACACCCATATCTGGTAGAAGCGTGTGCAGGGTGTATGACTGCTCCATCTGGAACTTTGGCATGTGGACATCCAGTTTGCTAGAAACAGGATATGAACATAGTGTTGGGTGTGACCAATTGTATGAGGAGATGTGACATTTTGCTTGACACTTACTGAACTACAGAATGCAAATAACGACAGGACATTTTAGTATTGAAGTTAAAAATATACAAAAAAAAAATCTCTACACACTTACGTTTTATACAGCTTTCTGATCCAGCCACGAAACCTCGCAGCTGTAATCTCATCATCAATTACAGTGTAGTCCATGTCTTTGTTGGGTAGCAGGATAAGCATGGACACACCTTCTCGGTATGGTAGCTTCAGAACTTTAGCGCCGAGGCGAACATCTTCCATCGTGAAGAACTTATCCTCTTTAAACATCATCGGCACTTGCACAATATTGTAGTTGTCAATGAAAAAGGGGGCACTTTCTGTGTAATTGGGGTTGAATGGCATCTCCCAGTCACCTGTGGACAAAACACACCAGTTTTTGTGTGATTTTGAACAATTAGAAGGTTGAAAATTAAGAAAGGATCTCTGAAATGATGTCAGAGGAAGGATTTCATCTTACCCCGAAAGAAAATGGTGTTGATTAACATGAGTCGAGTCTGTTCATCCAGTGTTTTGATCATGTCTGCCACTTTGTCCTGGGTCTTGTCCTTAATGTGCTCATTGATGAGGTTGATGCTGCGATATGTGTCTGTAAAATTCACACTTTTGATTTCGGCATCAAAATACTTCTTGATCTGGTCTTCAAAAGTCTTCTCTATGCCAAGCTGTGAGCTCAGAAACAGGGCCATGCTCTGGTCTAGTTTGACTGAACCGTTCTGGGTGATGTCTTCATGGAGGAGATGGAAAAGCTGCGGGATCCGTTCCGGCTGGTTTTGGTCCTCCAGCTGCTCCAGGTTCAGTCCTTGCAGTATCTCCTCATGTGTGACACCATCTGTACCCATTAAGAGGGCAGCGAAACTGGAGGAGATGCTGAGAGGTGAGAAAAAGATGTTCTTGTCGTGGTAGCTAGATATTTTCCTGTAAAGGTTCATTGCAAAGTCCATGTTTTTGAGGGATAGATTGGAAATGTTAGCACTGGGAAGTTCTTCTTGGTGGCCAGGAACGAAGAGGCACATGTATAAGATTAAAGGAAAAACCGTCTTCATTTTGTATCCGGACATGAACAAAAAAACCTGAAATATAATAAAAAACATCAAGGACGCAAAATAATATCTTAAGCTGACTTTTTTTCCCCCCTCCTTGTGTCCTATTTATATTTTTTCTTATTTTTCTAAGATTATGTGAAATTCATACGTACCATTCAGCTTGAGCAGGATTACATCTGAAAGCACCATGTATTATTTGGGGAAACAAAGTGCAAGTGTGCTCTGAGCGTTACACATTAACCCTGAGCCTCAGCCTGTGTTGTGTTGTGTTGATCCAAATGGGGTCAGAGATGTCCATCAAACATTCAGGACCTCTTTCAAAAGGTCTCAAGTAAAGCAAACAAATAACTTAACTGTGAATATGACAAGAAAATGGCAACAGAAGCTCAAGGAGTGAATGTCACTTTAATTCTCCAACAACAACTAATACATGAAATGAAATAATGTGCAGGTTTAACATGTGAAATAAAAAGAAAATATAGGAATTAGTACTTATTGTAAGAATGTAGTGAGTAAAATTAATGTCCCCATAAAAATCCAACTACCGACATCTCATCACTGTCTTCATTGCATTTTTAAAAGTCTGACAAACCTAAAAGAAAACAGTTATGAAGTCGTGGAATCAGTCATTTCATCAACATGTCAATGCCGTAAATGTTTATCTACTCATGACAGATTCCATGAAAACACAAAGAATGTAAACAACTGTCATGATTTGTTTTTCTTGTACGCTATTGATGACTAAGGACTAATGTTGAGTGTTGAAACTGCAGACTTTAGTTTGTGGGTCTCAAATGGGTTTGGAAAAGAAAACCAGAAAAAGTCTCAAGAAAATGCAAAAAGAAATGTAACCTACTGACATATACTGATGTCTGACTGCATTTCTCTTTGGATTTTTACTCGGCCCTTTCTTTAGAGGTGAAATAACAGTCACATTTAAACCTCACTATTTTCCTTCTTTTTTTTTTTTAAAGGTCATTTATCAGCCAGTGACTCAAATAAAACCACAACCAATAATTTATCCTAATATGAATACCATTGCATTAAGTATTATTGGAATACAGCATACATCAAATAAGTGCAATTCAAGGATTAGTCTAAAGGTGGAGAATGGGGTGTCGAAAAAGGGAAATATTGATATAACAGTCATGTCTTTTTATGACTTCATGATTGCTGTAACAAATACTGATTAAGTAAAACAAGTGCCATGTGTATATTCAGTAAACTGGATGCTCCTGAATCTGTTTGGTTTGAGTTCATCTTTTTATTTCTATGTATTAATTATGGATTTCCAATGGTGCATCTACTTATTGGACACATTATCAAAGCTATATATTGGTCAAAAATATCATTAGCTAAAAGTGCTATTATTTTATTCCTTTATCCAAAATGGACCAAACAGCCTCATTACACATTTGCAAGCTATGTATTGAAATTAAATGATTTTATGTCTACAGTAATAGCAAAGCCACAACATAATAAAATGTTGTTTAAATACCTCAAGAGCTCTCGTTAAATGTGTCAAACTTAAGCAGCCAATGTGTGTTAATGATGGGTGAAAGACAGTACAGTACAAAAAACATTGTTTTAACTACACCAGTGTTGTGGTAGGGTAGGCATCGGGGTCAGATTTATGGCCAACAAACTCAAGTCCAATACAAAGATAAAGGTAAGAGATCCCATCATCTATCAAACCTTTATCCGAGGTTTAACCAGTGGTTGTCACAGAGTATCCATTTCTCTATGTATTCACCGACATGTAAACAGTCTCTGTATGCTCAGCATGTCTTCCAGTCTCTCAAAACAAAACAAAACAAAAAAAAGAATAAAAAACATTATACAATAGAAATCGAAGGCGCCATGGTAAAAAGGCATTTGCAAACTTGGATACACTGCATCGTGAGTTTCTGTGGTCACCCTTTTTTCCATCCCCAGTGCCTCACTGAGTTAGTTTACGCTAACTGCTGCCTTTTCGTGGTAGTCGTTCTCTTCCCTAAAGCCTGTCAGCGAACTAACCTTGGGAAACGTGTCAGCCATCTGACTGTCCTTATGTTCGCATGTGCAAATAGTTAGAGGAAGGAGCGTAGCTACCCCCTTTAGAGGGTTGCCAATCCAGGCAGCTGGTAAACAAAGTAGGTAGACTAGGCAAACTTCACTGGCTGGGCTTGTGCTGTTGGTCCACCTCAGAGCTGGTATTTTCTAATCCTAGAAAAAGACAGAGGGCATTAAACAATCCATCTCTGACACGATGAGTATACAACAATAAATGCTTTTGGACAGTATTTCTGCATTTACCTGAGCCACCTGCTGATTTTGTGTCTGGTTGTGGAGGAATGTTGGACTGAACTTGTTGCTGTTGCCTGAGAAGTCAAACAGAAAACAGAAGTCCATGCAAGCATTTTCAACATGCGTAGAGTTGATAAAAAGAATACTAATAACAGGTGTACTACTGCATGTACTATGACTAGGTTGAAGACCATACACAGACTGTATAAATTATTGCACAACTGTTTTAATAGGTGAAAAACATTAAACTACAATTGTTGTGACCAGACCAATCATTGACAGCCATTTGTACATGTAATGCTAAATGTTATAGTGTCTATGGAGTTTATGGACTTCAAGCTGATGGTGAAGACAAATACACACAGATAAACTGTGTCCCTGTTATTTGAGTTGGGTATTTAATGATCATGAAGAGAAAATAGTTTCAATGTGCCAGCAGCACCATCTTCAGGTAGAGTAGATCCAAAGTTACCACTATAAACACTTAGCATGCTATATGAACAACATCTGTACGGGGTGATGATACTGTGCTGATTCTTTTTTGCAGGCAATTGATCATTATAAGCAGGTTTCATGTTTAATGTTTGATGATAATTTGTATGAACTGAATTGTGTTCATTTGTACAGATTATAAAGTCTAACAAGTTTATCAGTATAAGTGGATTATGTCTAATGTATGCTTTTAAATAGTGTTTGACTGTGCAATATGTATATTTAAAAGCAAATCCCATTAAAGTCCAGATAAAGGAGATCCTAACAAATAACCCGGCACCTAAAACACACCGATCAAAGTAGGCTTGTCTCCTCTTCCTCAGTTCCTCAGCTGTGAGTGCCTCATTGGGGCCTTTTTGTCCTGCTGTGGTGCTTCCTGCTGCATGAGTGCCACATCTCACATTTCCCACTTCAGTCTCTGAAGACCTGTTGCTCACCACTGCTCCTGTTAAAATCATTTATAATAGACGCCATTTGAAATTTTTGCACTTTTCAATCATGGAATTCCAAAAGTACTGATAATATAGGCATACATATTACTTTAACAGAACAACATCTCTTTTACATTAGCTTTGTCCACATTTTAACCTCTCCCCTCAGTTTGGACCAATTGGACATTTTAAAGCCTCTGGGTGATTCACATACCTTGCATGCTAAGCTGTATAGCCCTGCGAAGATCTGCCTCTTCATCTTCCACATCTATTTCTTGTCTGCTGAGTGCCAGGGCTCTCTTCAGTTCCTCATCTTCATCCACAACTTCATCTACCATACCAAGGCCCACTTCTGGCTGGGCCAAAGTGGCTGGCCTGCTTCTTACAGAAGACAAGATAAAATACTCCTTTATTAGTCCCACCAGATTAGTTTAGATCTTATTGTCATTTGTACAATGAAAATAAAACAAATTACATGCTTCAGTAGATTAAAAACAAGATGACTGCACCCATAAAAGGCAGAGAGGCTAAAAACACCGGATCACCGTACATCCCCACAGTGGGAAATTCCAAATTTACAGAGGAAAGAATGAAGCAAAGACGGCACAGAAGAGTAAAAAGGGCATTCAGTCAGTACACTCAATAGGTAAAAGATAGGGTATATAGAAATATAACTTACAAATCAAAAAAGAAAGAGGAAATAACATGAAAGTCAAAGACAATGAAGTCAAAAACTTTTTCTGAGTAAATTCTAGCTCTTTCTGATCTGTAATCGGTCTATTCACCCTGCGCTTGTCTGGGCTTCTTCTTCTCCAATGAGCCTGGGTCGTTGTAGCTGCTGCACTCTCATGATCCCAAGAATCTGCTCGGCTTCACACTCTGGGAGGTTTCCTCGGATCACAAATATGGAATAACCTGTGCATATACACCATTTGTAATTCCATATAACAAACCTAAATATATACAGTACTGTGAAAAGGTATTGTATCTTAACACAGAGACGGGGTAATTCATATGTGAGGGCATTAGAACTTTACCAAACCAAAAATCCTAATGTTGGACTTTAGCACAGGAAAATTTTAACTGAGGGTAAATTTCTGAAATTACCTTCCTGTTGTAACTGTGCAAGGAAAAGGGCTAGATATGTGTCTGATATCAACTCTGGTCCAGTCAGCAAAGAATTCAGGTTAAACCACTACAATAAAGAAAACAACAATTGATATTATTGTAAAAATATGAAGGAATTAAAATAAGAAAAAAAAACCTCAGACCTGTTGTCCAAGTTTACGTATAGTAAACCAGTGTTCCTTGTAGTTGCAAATGAAGGCTTTCTCATTTCTGAAAGATGGGAATCAAAATATTAAACACATTTCTGATTTCAAATGGAAATATTCTCCGTGAAGTTACACAAGAGTGGTTGATCTTTACATTGGATTTATCATCAGGCTTTGGTATTCCCTGCTGTTGAAGAGGATCAGCTCCAGGCCCCACACTCTCAGAGCATTGCTAATAACCTAAAGAAATGACATGACATAGAAAGGAAACATGTGGGTGTTGTGAATAATAATGAATGTGAAATAAAGTAATCAGAGCTGTATAACTTACTTGTATTGAGAAGAACCCACTGTCATCCATGTTACCAGATGGTTGCTGCAGGAACATTGACAGAACAAACATTAAACACCAGTGGGTGTAAAGGAGTAAATGCATTTACATCCATCACAAGTGCCCTTACCTGTAAGAAGGTCCTGTACTCCTCACTTGCCATACCTCCCTCCGCCATCCTCATCCTCTCTTCTTCATCAAGCTGATGAGCAATGGAGGATAGATCCACAGGAGTGAAATACTCGCCCTGAAGAAGATTATTGAGGCAGTGTTGGGCGCAGAGAGAGCCCTCTTGCTAAAAGTAAAGGATCGGTAATCGTTACAAGTACATTCACCAAATGAAGTATCTTTGCTAAATTTGCGGAAATTGAAGAACCAACTGTTGTAAACTTATGGATTTGACCTGTCGCTCCGACAAGTCATATAACAGTGCTGCTGTGTCCCAACTAGCTTACGTAAACGCAGGTTAATTCTTGTTATTATCCTTTAGATGACCGAATTATTCAGTCTGGGTACTGCACAGGCGCACTTAGTAAAAATAAGAGGTATGTGGATGTCATAAATCTTTTTACTGCGAACTAAAATGAAAACTTTTGATGTTCTCTGACCAGCAGTTGCTGTTAGCATGTTTAGCTATCAGGACAACAATACATGCAAACATCAGCACAGGTCTGTTAACACCGCTCAGATACCGGATCAAAAGACACCACCGCGCACAGCGAGACACCCCCTTTACTAGACAACTTACTTGCGGCTCTATAATTCAACTAAAAAACGGTTTAACTTACTTTCTCGTGAAATATGGAATCCATATCAAGCTTCTGTCAAACATTCAACTCTGACCTCTGGCTCATTGAGAAAGAGGGGACTATTCTAAGCAGCGCCCTCTACTGGCTGGATCTCCGCACGGCACCATAGTTTCAAACCACCGGTCACATATTATTTCATAAATTGTATGGATTTGATATTTAAATCAGATTGACGGCCCCCGTTTTATTTCGTCCCCAATAGTGCCAGAGGACAATGAGGCAGGGCGATTGTTCCGCGGAATGATTATTGTGCATCAAAAACATGCGACCAAAGCACGTTTGAGTCCATTTAATTATATATATATATCAGCGTTGCACATGGTTTTAATCACCGAAAGGGGCTGACCGTGGATGCTTTCGTCTACAGAGAGCGCTACATCCGTGGGACAGTCAGTCTCCCCCAACGACACTTCCTCCTTTACGGCAAATGGAACATGGCGGAGAAATTCCAAGACGGACTGGAGCTCAGCAAGGTGTGATATTAGAAGGTCTAAGAAATCTGACAGCCGGATCTGACACTCAGAGACGGTGCCTAATAGCGAAATGAGCTATTTTATTTGTAGCGTGCAGCCTGGCCGTGCAGGGAAAGTCTTCAATGTTTACCAGCCAAACAGTCGCAGTTAGCTCCTATGCTAGCTACCCAAATGTTTAAAAAAAATCTCTGGACAAGCTAACAGACTTGCCTGTCATTTCATGTTTGTGTTTAGTGTTTAAGTACTAACTATGTTAAAACCCATAATTTGGCATTTGGGGCTTCTCCCCCCCCTTCTCTCTGTAGTGTAGTGTCTTGCTCTCCATCCTTTCCTAATTTGGTTATCGGGTTTTTGTCCAAAGCGGCTCGACATGAGTTACTCCTAAAGCCCAGTTGTCCCGAATCTTTTAATCAGACTTGTTACCATTTCACTGTTTGACTAGTACAAGCGATATTAGCCCTGTTCGGTGTTGTACTCTGGTAAAGTGGCACATGCCAGCTTTTTAGTTTTCCAATTTCTTAATCGTTGCTAAACCGTTTTCGATAACAAGTAAGCGCAATGAATCAGCTATTAGTCAGAGTTCATGCTTTCGCTTTTGCTTACTGAGCTGTTTTGAACATTAAATTTGTCCTAAAACTAGCTATCTGTTTTCAGTAAACAAGTGCCGGATCTCTGTTAAAAGAAATGAAACAGTCGCGAATAATTAAAAAGCTCTAATGTCTATAAAGTATTGTTAACCACAGTTGTATACCACAGTGTCAATGTGACGCCTTTTATTTCATGCAGAATTCTGCACCAACAGTTGCACCACAACTTCAGGTCGTGGCGACATAGAAAAAAAAACATTGTGTGATTAATTGTTTACTAGCTTTAGTTAAGAGTCTCTAAGCCAAACAAAACGAAACATCATTTATCAGAAGTATCATCAGGCAGCATTAAGAAGTCTTTATGACTTCCTTGGTTACCAAGTGTACTATTATGTTCTTAATCAAATGAGTTAAAGTCTAGATCATTAGTCAAAATAATAGTAGTGGCACTTGTTCCTGTACTGGTAAAGACGTGTCTACACATGTTTGATAAAGCTGAAAACTCATCTGTGCAGTTATGTGTCAGACGTGTGAATCTCTGTGATGCAGGTTGTGTTGACTTGTTTTCTGTAGGAATGGCAGGAAGCAACAGACACCAGAGCGGAGCTGCTCCGCTACCTGAAGGAACAGGTTCCGCGGATCTTCTGCCTGAAGAAAGAGTCCAGTCCTCAGGAGGAGGAGGAGATCATGCAAAACCGTCTCCTTTACCCCCTGGAGTGTTTTCTCTTTGGAGAAGATCCTCAGGAAGGTCTTGAGAAGCTCAAACAGGGCAACACCTCCTCTCAGCTCTGTGGGCGTGTCTTCAAAGAGGGGGAGACTGTCTACTCTTGCAGGTCTGACCTGACCTCCATGTTAAATGTCAATATTATAACAGCAGTGTATTTATGGTTCTAACCAAATACCGTAATACTCAACTGACTAATTAGGGAATATATAGCCCCAGTAAGACCTATTGGTATCTATGTATACGTTTTCTCTATAATGTTAGGCATTAATTCTGGTTTATCTGATACCTGCTATGGTTTTAGTTTTAAGTTTACATTAGATGTATGGATGCACTGATTCACCTTTTTTCACTTTAGTCTGATCCAGATACAGGAATTTTATATCGGCTAATACTGATACCGGAGCTCTGTTTGAGTTACGGGTCACAGGCGTGGTGACAACAATAACAGAAAGAAATAAATGTAAAATACAGAAAACAATGCAGAAATGAAGACCCAGGAGTTTTCAGCTCTTGGTCCAGGTTGCATCTGAGGAACGGGCCTGAAGTTCCCATGTGAAAACAACCTGGGGCATGACTACTCCTGTGGCTAAAGTTCCACCTGAATGCTGCCTGAATTAAATAAATACAAAAATGGTCATACTATTTTTGGCACATCACATTTGCTTTAATGATATTAAAGGAATTTCGCAGTCAATTATTTAGGTGCTGAGCACTTCATGCCTCCACATTAGATTAGTATAAATGCTAACACAAAGCAGCATGGCCAGAGTTTTAAAGGTGGCTTTGCTGGTTTATGTAAAACACCCTGAATAAAGACAAAAAATGGCTAAAATCGAATGGTGACCTATGTTTTGGTCAAACCGGGCTCGTTTGGTAGATTACAACAGGAGCTGGTTAAAAACTATCACTTACTATGTAAAGAGTCATGTGATAACTTTTATGATGCAGCGGTATAGAAATAAAATTTCATTGATGGTTATCTTAAAAGTTAACTTAATTATTCTACAGCCACAATTTGCAATAGGTAAGATTAAAGCAAAATGTCACTATTCAAAAATGTACAGTTTATAGTTGTGCACCACAACCATACACCTGTGACTCCAAAGGAATAAAAAAGTGACATATTAAAGTGGGCTGACGAAGCTTAACTGGTACTTTCAGTGAGGCTACTTTGCTGCAGTAAGTATTAGTTCACATTACAAGGCCACAGTATTTAGGCTAAGTGTTAAAAATTAATAGTTAATGACAAGACACGCTCATGTTTCACTATGATGGCATCAGTGAGTGGATTTGAAAATTGTGCACTTTTGTTCTGTTATTCACCAGCATCTTCATATCCACAACAAAGCTTTCATTTTTTTTCAAAGTTTGATCTAGAGTCTCATTAGGTACATTATGGACAAAGCTGTATTCGCAAATTACTTTTTTAATAGGTAGGTGTGTGAAAATATACCAATGTCTATGTTGATTTGTATATAAAATCACTCCAAACATCTTCTAGAACATGTGACACGTTATCAATATAATACATTGGTACTAGGAATTAGTCACAAAAATAAAATGTCTTTTGAATGATTAATTGCCTGATTGAAATAAGAGCAGCGTTGCTGGCAGATTCAGAAACACTTGGCTTTTACTTGAAAGGCTCCATACTTGATTAAAGTAACTTATTGACATAGGGCAACACTGTACAAACAGGTTGTGGGAGTTCCTAACATTTGCTCTGTCAAATAACAAATCCTTCTGTACTTATTACAGGGATTGTGCAATAGATCCCACTTGTGTACTCTGCATGGACTGCTTCCAGGATAGTGTGCACAAGAGCCATCGGTACAAGGTCAGTGTTGAAATAGGTCCATTGAGTTGTATTCAGAGTAAGCTTCTAATGATGATTTGCATTTATTTGCACACGTTTTACACAGTCTCGGAACATTCAGTCTACTCCTTCTTGGGGAATGAAATGGGAAGTTGGCATTTGACAGACCTGTATCGGTTCACAGATGTTGATCACACACACGTGCAGATTCACTGCCTGTGTGCCTTATCACTCATCTTCCAGACTTCTACACTTACTTTCAGCCTCCCGTAATAATGCAGTCGCACAACATTGCCGTGCGTCAGTGACATATATTGTGTGACTTTTCCCCAGATGCACGCATCATCCGGTGGCGGGTTCTGTGATTGTGGGGATGTGGAGGCCTGGAAGATTGGCCCTTGCTGCTCTAAACACGACCCAGGGGCAGCCACTGCCATGGTAACGGTGAGTTACATAATAGAGCGGAAAGAGGGATGTGGGAGGGACCTACTTTACCATTCTGTGTCAGTGAACCCCAGAATGCTTATTTTCCCATCTTAGGCCTGATGCTGCTGTCTTGGCTATGTCTTTGGCTCCGGAAATGAGAGAGAAAAGCACTTTGTTGACCTGCTCTAAATGAGAAAATTTACAACAAGGTTCAGACATAAGATTGAGTGTAAAAAGGCCAGTGGACAACTACTGACCAACTATGGATAAGAATGATTCTGAGGCTTTTTTTCTTTTTTCTTCCACAGTAGTTAAATTGTACTGAAGTTTGGAGGGGTGAGTTTTTTATGATTAGGTCACAGCTTCTCCCGTCCCAGTGCTGCTGGCTCACATTTAATCATGGTGCTGGATTCGTTTGTCAGATCTTTGCTGATCCGTGTTTCTCTGATAAGATCAGGCTTTAAGCAGATATACAGCTTGGCGGCTCGGTGCCTGTTTCCATAAACAGCAGGTGCTTCCATTAACAGAGGCATCACGGACCCTGGTCTGGAAGGCTGCTTTGTGTGTTGTATACCAGAACTGAACCTGTGTTTAACAACTAATGACACATCACATGGTGACAGGAGGACACCCACTCTGAACATGGAAATGCATCACAGTGTCCTGGAGCTCTTGGTGTTTAGATTGAGGTAGATTCCAGTGTTTTTTCTCACAAGGCACTGTGATATGGATAGTTGTGTAAATATACACACTCGCTATCTGTTTGCTTTGGTTTGTGTGTTAAATGTCAGACAGTTGTATGAAATACTTGGCAGCTATGTGGAATTTTTGGTCCCAGGGGATTTGAGATTAACCGTGCGAGGACAGTTGTCTGTTTGCTTTATTAAGCAAAATGTTCAGCGTGGGTCCATGTAACATTATTCAGTCACTGCTAGCAAAACAGGAAATGGAAAATTACTAAAGATTTTTCCAGCAAATATAATTATGTCACAATAGCTTTTCTTTGAAAAGACATAATTGAATAAATGGTTTGTTCATGTATTGTGTAATTGTCCTTATGTTTGTGTTGTAGGGACATATAAGGGCATTGGTGAAGTTTCAAACTTGTCGTTAACAATGACTTGAAACCAAAGAGGAACTCTTTATAGTTTGGAAGTCAAGGTTCATAGGTCAAAGTCACTGTGACCTCATAACATGTTTTTAGTCCGGGAAAGCAAGAAATCACATAATTATGGCAAACTGATTTTAAATTAAAATGAGAGAGTGTGATATCTTCCATTCAAAAGCACAGAGAACAGCTCTGTGGAGACGATTATTTTTAGAGAAAAATATGATGAAAACTGGTGGAAAATAGTCTGTAATTAAAGATGACATCTTTCTCAGTCTAAATCAATTCCTGGAATCAAACATCAAAAGCATGACAACTTCCATTTCACCAATGTATGCACGTAATAAATGAATTCTTTCATGGCCATTAATATAAACTCCAATTTGATTTGATTCCAGATACATATAACTGTAGGAATTTGGTTTTTTTTCTGCTCTATAATTCACATTATTACTTTAATAATTACTTTTATAAATTCTTCCCATGTCCAATATTTGCTTTTCCAAGAAAACGCACGAGTGCTGTTTATCGTTACTCCACAATAATATTTCATTCATGGTAATCAGGGGAGGAAATGATGGCTCTGTCAAGTGTAAGAGGTATAGGAAAAGCTTGTTAACTGTTGCTTGTCTTTTTTTTAGGATGAGTGCGCACTGGAGCCTGAATTATATGAACGTGCTGAGAAATTGTTCCGCATATTGCTCCGCTATGTCACAGATTTCTTGGTGTGGGAGGAAAACTTTGAGCTGTCGCCTGAACTCCAGCCCCAGTATGCCCTCACTGATCACTCACACACACATACATTTATATGCAAAGCACTGAGCTTAACCTTGATGGTTTCTATCTCTTTCCGCGCAGGACCAAAAACAACGCGTTCTACTGTGTGCTCTACAACGATGAGCACCACTCGTATGACCACGTGATTTACACCCTGCAGCGTTCCGTTGACTGTGACCAGGCAGAGGCACAGGCACACACAGCACTTATTGACAAGGAGGTATTTGCCAGGTTTTTATAATCCAGAAAGAGTTTTTTATGGCATAACGTAAAATATGAATTGCAATATTACACAAAGGTTATAAAACAACTCCAGTTTGAAGAATAAGTCGAGTTGACACCAGTACACTGTAGAATTTGATGCTTGATGGAAGCTTCCTATCTCAGATTTTTAATCACATGAACTGACTATTGTTGTAATTAATCTATAGGGTCGGAGGGCAGTAAAGAGGGCAAATCTTCGTTCCTGCCAACAAGCAAAAGACCTCATTATGGTAACCAGCCAGTGACGCCATCATTTTTCACCGTCATTTTGAGCTTTTAATTGGAGATCATTATGATCCCATGTTGAATTTACCAATGGGCTCTAATTCTTTTGCTGGT
>JAPTHA010000016.1:12001001-12011135 GCA_029814585.1 Gymnapogon annona | reverse complement strand
AGACAGTAACCAGTACTATAAACAGCACTACAACCAGTGGACGCACCACGTATCAATGGAAACAGTACTATAAACAGATAAACACATAAAATAGTATTCTCAAGGAAAGTAACCATACCTGGCTTTTCACAAGGTTGTTGCCTACGTGGCATTGTCAGTTGAGCGTATCTGTTTCAGTGTTTGGACAATGCGAGCATGACAAATCTAAACATGCGTGTGCTGTGATTAGATAGGGGCAGTGAGGCTGCAGGTGCTCAGGTGCCTGATTGAGGAAGTGGAAACCGTCTATTTCTGCCAGCGTGAACTGTCCCTGTCTGTTCCTCTGGGTGAATTACACCAGGCATGGCGCTTCCAGGTTGGTTTACTGGCTCGTGCCCTTCACCCACTCTACTACCTAAGCATTAAGCAAGATGAACATGATGTGGTGCACCCAGGATCTACCAGCTGTTCCGCTCATATCTGCCCCGGACAGTCAGCCAAGGACATTCATCACCCTCACACCCTCACGTGTGCCTATAGATGTAGAGCAAGCCCTGTTAAGTGTGACAGATGTCGGCTTTGTTGTTCCAAACCCACACTTCACTTCAATTAGTAATAGCCAGGTGTCACTTTGCGCTGCTTAAGAAGGTCTTTCTCCAGGGACACCCGATCGACAAAGATAGAAAAGCCTTTCACAGGCCCAAAGGACTTCCTACTTTGACATTGCTAAAAGATTCAGACGGTATTACGACTAAATGGACTAAATCTGGGGCTCGTGATGGTACGGACTTTGAGGTATTATTAGGCTACTTCTTCTCCACTTAAAGAAAAAAAAACAAAACAACTTTTGTTCTGCCTTTGCTTTTTATGCACTTTGAGCTTCTGACGTGCGCTTGGAAAAAGATCAAAGAGCAGAATCAGATTCCTGCTTGTCCTTATCTGTTCAGAAACCCAATCCTCTGGGTACAGTCATGCACAATCAGTACCATCTCATCTAAGTTTAACTACTCTATGCTGCTGCTTGCATTAATGAAGGACCGTGACGAGCCCTCCACCATACGGGCCTTCCACCCTCTGTCACCCTCTTTGGCAATCAGGTTAAAAGGCCTAATCCCAACAATGACAACAGAGGCACAGAAATGGGTGCATGCTATGGCCTAACAAAGTACCCCTGCAACAGGAGACACCAGATCCAGTTAAGGTGTTCCTTCTGTAACACTCACGTAGAGTGCGGTGTCTCTTTTCTCTACATCTAAAAGAGAAATTCAACTCTGGCCACAAAAAAAAAAAAAAAAAAGTTTATCTAGTTCAGAAAATTTCCACTCCAGAGAGCGGAATGTGTGCGCGTGCAATTGTTCATGAACTCAGATGAATTATTTGTCTGATACCCCCCACCCCCCAGTTCCTGACCGTAAAGCTTTGACAGTGGTGAGTCTTGTTTAAAATGTTTTAAACAACAGAGGACACGATAAAAGTGACGACTGTGTGAGGTGATTTTTCTTAAAAACAGAACGCGACGTGAAGTTATTTTTGCATGAGAAATGATTCACTCGAGCGGGCAACGGGTAAATTATTTGTCTCGACTTCATTTTAGTCTGATTTTGAAGTAAGCCAAGCTTTTCACTCTATAAATATCGGTTATCTGTCGTTTCACACAGATAAAAACATGTGATAAAACATACAAATGCATGCATATTCGGCACTTATTACAAATAAATAACCCCAGTTCTCACTCTACAGCTTTAGTTCTGCTCAGATTTATGAAATAATGAAGGATCTACTCCCACCACAAACATATATTAACGCAGCACATACAGTATATAACCTGCATACAAAACCAAAGATAAAACTGTCACATAAGTGAATTTAATGACCTATAAATTCTCTGGTGATGAGCCCACTGAGCCCTGAAAATCACTAGACACGTTACACACAATTAAACCTACAACAGTTGAAGCTATAGCAGGACACAGTTTTACCTACTGTTTACTCATGATGCAGAGTTGGGCCAGCCGCTCCAGGTGCTGTGCCTGGGAGGCCTGCTCCGAAAGCTCCTCTGGGGTCGTCCATCCTGCAGAGCCTAACGTAGCCTCCTCCTGAGGCCCTGTGATACACACACAGGGCATGGAATCACTCTCAGCCTGACAAGAAAAAAAAGCACTAAATACTTCCCACTGCTCCACTGCTTAACCCTCAGCTCCCACTATTCCTTCCTCTCTGCCGTTTCAGACTCAAAAGCAGCCACTAAATTCCAGTGTTTTTGACTCCGTCCATCTGTGGACTTTAAGCCTGGGCGGCAAAGTTAAACCCACTGAGAGCAGGAGACAAGAGAGCAGAGATAAGGGCTGGCAAGAGCAGATAAGGGAGTCAAACAACACACTCACCACGCCCACTGAAACGCTGAGACACATGCATGCACACGTTGACAAACCACAAACATACAACATGTAATGTACACGGCAGTCCCCGTTCCGCTCATTAAACAGTAGCTTTGGAAATGAGTTTGTTTTGTAATCCACGCCCCAAATGCAAATACAGCAAATCATTGTAACAGGTGGAGACTATTGTTTGCGCTACAAAACCACAAAAATGAATATTACTACATCAGCTGTCATTGAACAAATATAGAGAAATGGAGAATTCACACACGAGGGAAAGAAGGCGAGCTTGTGAGGTGCAGATAGTGCCAGCTTTGAGCTCCCCGGAGAAGTCAAGCATTCAATCCAAGTGAGTGCTGAATCAGGGGCTTCTGTATTCTACAGCGACACACAGCTCCTAATGAGATAGTGCAGAGTATGGCCATTTGTCTTCTACTATGTCTGTCCCCAACCTCCTCCGCCGTGCCCACGCTACACTGGGCTGCTGCCTCAGCAGCAGACAGAGGAAGGAGCAGACGTCTGAAGCTCTGCTAGTGATGAATTATCAGCCTTGCTGTGAATGCTCGCTTAAAGCTCCGCCAGGTACACGGCAAACAAAGACGGACCGCGATGATATTGGGTTGTCGTTTTATTTTACCTGAATGGGTTAAAGGAATATATTATTGAAATGCTACAGTAACACTTCACACATAGACTCTATTTAATATATCATTAGCACGTAATGTGTACAGGTCACGAGTCACGATTGACCTCCTTATTAGTAAGAAATAAACTGATAAAATGAGTAGTACTGGTGGTTTTCTCACGCTCGAGACTAATTATTGAATACAATTAGATTAACACCAACCACAACATATTTTATTACTCTGCCCTTTAACGTCTTCCGCAAGACTAACAGAAAAATTTAAGCAAAGGTTGTGACTCACCCTGAGCTGCATCCCACTCATAAATATGCAGACTTATATAGTCGCAGAAGCATTGATTAAGGATATTGTACTTGCCTGTGCTCCCCTGAAGAGCTGTGAGTTCGATCAGAGCCACTTCGTAGAACATTTTTTCAGCCTGAATGAACTGGAGGGCCTTCCCATCTGTTTATACGTGTAAAGGATCAGTCTCAGTCGCCGACAGGATTAGTCAGTTGTTGGAGGTACAATCAGCTTCCTGTCCAGATCAGGACTGTTTTGTTTTGTTTTTCATTTTCATTCAGGTTAGCAGAATGTATTGCAGTCCATGGTGCAAAGTCAATCAGATTGTAGATCTTGAGGTCTAGATTTTGCAGGAAAGCTCTACCAGATTACAGGCGTGTGCGTCACTGATCTAACACCGTTGGCGTCTCCCATGAGTGTTCTTTTCCCCTTTACATTTCAAATGAAGTCACTTGGCAAAAAAAAAAAAAAAAGGTCCAGATGCTTTATCTCACAGTATAATTTACACGTCATTCCCTTGTTTTAGATTCTAACTCCCTGTTTAACTTTTATTGGCGGCACATTATATCTCCGCATTCCAGTTTTGTTTCCATGAAAAGACTGGCTATTAAAAGCCTCCTAAAAATAGACCCTGTTCACTCAAAAGCACTGGGTACTGAGAATGTGTCCCCACAGTAAAATGACACCATTGACGGTTGTCAGGTGAAATTAAAGACCAATGGGATGGAGAATGCTTAAAATAAACACAGTCCTGCCTGTCTAAATGTCCTACTTCACACTCATGTGTTCTGCACTATACATTTATTCGTAGTAATACATCCCTGTGGGCACATACGTACTAATTCTACATCAGTATATCTCACCTGAAAGAGACTATTTACAACTTTGATACCAAAGTTACAAAGATAGACACTTGGCTTCAAGTATCAAAGAGCAGTTAATCTTGGGAGGCGTAGCAGCTGGTTTTCTTCATTTTGTCAGCAGGAGAATAAAGCCAGCGGTGCTGCACACTGTTACAGGACGACAGAGAAGCACTGCCAAACAACTACCAAGAAAAGTGACTACAGTAAAATGTAACACACAATGCTCCATAAATGGAAACAACAGCAATGTAGAGAGGGATAGAGAATATGGAAAATGATGAAGGGTGGCAGGAGCTGATGGGGGAACGCTGTCGCAGTAAGTGGCCTGTCGGAGTGCATATGTGAAGAATCAAGTATGTGCCACTGAAAAATTTAAACGCAGCCCAGTGAACGACACGAAAACAATCTATTTAGTGTCTGATAACACAACAGGCAGTAAATGGAACGGTTGTGTCATTTTTATTTTATTTATTTATTTTACCCAAAATTTAATGGGAGAATTAGAGCATCATTACAAACACAACGTACCCCCCGGCCCAGCCCCCCGGGAATCACCTGGCAACAGGGAATAAGGCGAGTATGAGGTAGACCATCTGGAAGGGGAGGATTAGGGGAATAGTGACCGTCAAAGGTCAGAGCACTACTTCTGAAAGATATTTTTAGCCTGGCGGGACTACAACCACGGCACGGACAACAACAGGAACCTCACACAATCCTCTCGGGGGGAATGGGCTCCACTCTCCCCGTCCAAACACACACACAACCTCCCCTCAACTGGTAATTGGATCGTGCTCCAAAACACGAAAGGAACGCACATGGATGCTGCCGCCTTCAACGCACGTCTTGACTGCACGTGTTCCGGAGCTTGACCGTGCACTGAAGTAACCCTACGCACACAAAACTTTGCCTAATTTGAAAAAAAAAAAGACACATCTTCTCTGGAAATATTAATCACACCAAACCGTGCGATTAAGTGCTTAACTAAATGAGTAAACCCCCTACTTGTTTACTTTTCACAATGCGAGGCTGTTTTTTTTTGTTTGTTTTTTGCACGTCTCGTACGCAGGTTTTGACGTAATACGTACATTTCCCTCCACATCATTTATTCGAGGTGAAAGTCACGATGTCCGGGTCGATATACTTTCCACGAAACATCTATCAGTAAACACTCAGCAGCCAAAAGAGCTCCTGGCTTTGAACAAAGGTCACTCGTAGATGCTGCCAGCCGTGATAACAATACATCAAGCTTTAAGCGGTCACGGCACCGCCACTATCACTAGCACCTAATACATTTGACTGGAATAAAGCCAGAGAACCATGAGCTGAAGACACTTTGCATATGTAAACCACGACCTCCTCCTGCCTGATCGTGGATACCAGTCTTTCTTGCGAAACTCTAACGTTACCACATTTTGTCCCAGTTTGAAAACGATGACCTTTCACCTTCCTCCCTCGAGGATCTTTAAAGACCACAGTGCCACCGCCACATGCAGTCTCTTGTGATGCTCATGAGAACCACTTGACTCGGGGGCGTTTCATGGGAAATCTGGTTGTCACTGCGGTCTGCTGTTTGTTGACTCTTTCTAGTGAGAGCGTCTGTGTTGAAGAGGCGTGGAGCTATAAGGACTCAGATGGAAAACATTTTTATCATGATTTCTTTCGGCTTTTTCCCTTCCGGGGTCACCACAGCGAATCCAATTTCCCTATTTGATTTGGCAGGAGTTTTACATCGGATGCCCTTCCTGACACAACCCACTGGATGTTATTCCCGGGAATTGAACCTGGGTCCCCTATGCACCAGCCCAGTGCTTTACCAACTGAACTATCCATTTTTATGAATGTGTGTGTGTAAGACAACACTATAAAAACACATACCTGATTGTTCCCTAATTGTCGTTGTTTCTAGATTTACATCACAAACATTCTTACTGTGCAGATCAACCTTTCTCTTGATTTTTTTTTAAAATTTCTAAACACTTTTCTAGTTTTTAAATATATTTTGGACCAATACAGTTTTTCAGAAAAACAATGCTTTTTTTTAAAAAAAAAATAATGAAGCGGGAATATTGCATGCGTTACTACTATGCTTTTCAGTCAAAGTAAAGACCAATATAAGAATAGTTTAGAGCAGGAGTAGGCCAATAGCCAATAGATGAGCCAATATAGCAGCCAGCCACACCAAAAAAAAAGCTTTGTTACATTGAAAATACTTTTTGCATGTTGGGAGTCATCTATCTTTCACGTTCTTAGAAATTAGGTAACTGTTGAATAAAACATCTAAGACAAAGAGATATATAACTAAATAAATCTGTATTACCCAACATACACGTTGAGCCAACAAATACTTCAGATTCTTCCATTTAATAATTACTGCAGTGATGAATACGCTTCTGTTGGCAGCGAGTTCTATAAGTCTGACCGAGTGAGCAGCTTCTCATTTCTTTAACAACCATCAGTTTGTTAGAGAGGGGAAAGATTGAACTGTTTCAGTGGAAAAAGGTCATGTACTCGGAGTCCAGATTAATCCTGTTTCAGAATGATATGCACATCTGAGTGAGATGAGACGCCTGGTGCATACAGTATAAGCCTCTGTGGGCATCGTTATGATCTGGAGTTAATTAAGTTGGTCAGGTCTAGGTTCAGCAACATTTAGTGCGAAAAATGATAGAAATAAATGTTGCAACTATATCACAATCAAAGCATGATCAAATATTATAGGTTGGGTCTGGTTTTCATATAAGTATTAACTTAATGTGAAACTGAACAATAAATGAATACTGAAAATTCTCAGAAAATTATTATTGTCCCTTAAAGACAACTATTCCATTCAACCCTTTGTCAGGGACTCATTCACTCTAGTAAATAGTTTCTAAATTTCTTCATTGTTTTGTAGGTTAAGGGCAGTGAAGTTACCAAATGTGGTTCCTTATCCATAAGTGGTAAAATAAATAAATAGATAGAAAAAAATAGATAAAAAGATACAAATCCTCACCCACTGCCACCATTGGAAGTGTTGATGTCAGTGTTTGTTAAGACTACTATTAACTCTCGGTTGCTTTCCGTTGGTATTCAAAGTTTCTAAAATCTACAATCAGCTTATGTAGCCTATTTTGACATTTTGGATTCCCACCTTGTGTTATTAATGTCATGCGTCCTCGTGTTACTGATTATTACAGTAGTCGCCTTTTATGGCTGTAATGTTACACAGAAAGTGAAATAATGATATCAAGGTAACCTACCTCTGTTACGTGACACCGCACCCTGACAAACGGTGTTATGTAATAATGCAGTTTGTCAAAAGATTTAACCCTGTCATGGTTGTTGACCTTCTTCATGCTCCGAGGGGCCTTTTGATGGCAACGGAGCAAACTGACCTGTTTTGGAAAACGGACAGTCAGGAGTAGAGCTTTGCTGAGGTAGATAACCTGAGCTGGCAAGTTAACTGTTGGAGTGTCTCAGTAACGGGGAGAAGAGCCATGGAGGTAATATATCCTGAAACGTAACACCTCTGTATTATCTCTACGTCCTATACCGCTATAGTTTATAGAAGCGGCGAATTGGCGAAGCACAGGCCAGTTGGTGCAGATACAGGTTAATTAGTGCGCTTCCACTCTGTTGTGCAGAGATAAGAGCCTACAAATCCTCTTAAGAGACAGACACCCAGCCTGGGCTACACGCAAAACGTGTGGCATTCTGGGACAAATGGGTTATTATGAACCGCCCAAAGACATCCACTCATCCCCCTCATTTTGCACCGCTTTCTATAAAAGATGTGCATCCTCCATTATGCTGGATTTAGCCACGTCTGTCTCCGCTGACAATCTCTTACGCGTTAACCTCACAGAAAAAGAATGCAAGTTTATAGTTAGCTGGCTTGTGTGAGCGGTGAAAGTACCAGCGAGATAGTCAGGAAACAAAGACTGGGGACTTTAGGACATTTTGTTAGCAAAGGATACAATTCTTTTCAGTGATGAAGAGCTCTGCAATCTGTAAAGCAGAGAAAAACAACCAAGGGGGAAATGGTTAAGTATTCAAGAATTAAATTTTAACATCATTCCCAGTTGTGTTTGTGTATAATGTCATGGGTTTGTGAAAACAAGTGACTCTGCTCTCCCCGCGGCACTGTTTGTCTGGTTGACATCATGCCACGCGTTCCAAAGTTCTGGAGTAAAGGCTATGTTTTAAACATCACATTCCTTCAGGCACTACTTAAACAGATTTAAAACTGAAGCTCTGCCTTTGTGGGAGGATCTTGTAAAACACCAGGGTATGTGATCTGCTAAGACTTTGGTCAGACTACACAGGGCCGAGACCTAATTCCTGTGACCTCACAAATAGCACAACATAGCCCACACACAATGGGTGGCTTGTTTAGTGACTCTTATTTTTAGTGCGTGAGGTGTATCATACAGTAATGCTGTTGCTGTATATTAGCACTGCATCCCATGTCTCATTTAACAGCATGCATGCCATCAGTCCTACCGAGGCAGGGATGAGCTCAGTGTCAACACATGACGGACTGTGCTGTTAGATTTGACATTGGGGTCAGCAGTATGAAGGTTGATTGTGTCCCACGAGCACAAGTGTGACTACTTTGAGAGATGTGTACGTAAGACGCCGCGGCTGCATCATACAACAGAATCTGTGAGTAAAATATGTGTTCATGTCAGACAAGGGAATGGAAAGAGAAGTGTGTGTCATTGTTGTGCGTGTGTGTGTGTGTCAGTGGTCAGGCATGTGGCTCACCTGGTGGAGACAGTTGGGCAAAGAGGTGAAGCTCTGCACATGGGTCAGTCCCAACAGGCAGCTGAGGAAGCAGTGCAGGGCAGCCTGGTACTCCCCCTGCTGCTGGAGCTGCTGTCCCAGCTCAAACAGGCCCTCCCTCCCACCGTTCAGCATCCCCAGTCCCAACCAGAGCCAGTCCTGCCTCCCATCAGAGCTCCACCGTCCGAGGACAAACGTTCCTCCTCTTCGGCACTTCACTTCAAGCACCACAGGTTAAGAGAGAAACAGCAACTCACACACACATCCACACACACACACACACATCCACGCACACACACACACATACACACACACACACACACAAAAAGATGTGAGTAATGCAGCCGCTCACACAGACTCAGATGAAAGGCAGCCAGAGGAGGAGGAGTGAACAGCACAGCTTCCTCCCAGTCTTGTTTGTTCACAGTAAGTCAAGGACAGGTGGTGAGGAGCAGGCTGAGGGAGCTACGGCGACTCACACTGAACAGATCCATTCCCCTCCCTCCTCCCTGGCTGCACCAGGAAAGGAGGACAGAGGAAGTCACACAGTGTATGCAGTCTGAGTGGCGGAGCTCTGGACCAATCACGGCTCTGTACATGCACCGTAGCTCTCAGCGCGCATTGAGCACACTGTGTCTCTTTCCCCCAATCCTTGTAGAAGCAGATTGCAATGCTGTGTGGCTTTGAGGAATCAGCCAACAGGGTGAACATGAGTTTTTCCAAGGTACATCAAACATCACACATCTGTATGCATCATCCACTATTGTGATGTTATTCCTAAGAATATTTTACATTCTGTGGGCAGCGTTTGATGTACAGTGTATATCTAGAGTGTGTGAGAGACTCTTGAAGAGTTCCCAGCTGGCTTATTATTTATAAATGAGATGGAATGTATAAGAATGATGCCACAACAAGCAGATTATTCTACTGTAAATGCAGCACGGACATATTATGCATTAAACCATAAATGCACTAAAACCAACCAGACAACAATGCAAACACAGGCTCATTAGGAACATATTGTATATGTGTATGAAGGGAAGCACTCCTCACTATCCATACAAGGACAGCAAACATTTATTTGTATGGAGTGCCTCCTCTGGATGTTTGCACACTTTGCATCGCACTCTGCTAATCGGTATTAATGCGAGGCCTATCAGTGCCTGTGGAGAGAGAGAGAGAGCGAGAGAGAGAGGGTGGGGAGCGGGGGGAGGGGGGGTGGTG
>JAPTHA010000016.1:11923307-11941513 GCA_029814585.1 Gymnapogon annona | reverse complement strand
ATCTATCTATCTATCTATCTATCTATCTATCTATCTATCCATCTATCCATCCATCCATCCATCCATCCATCCATCCAAATAACATATTTCATATCATATTTCTGCATGTTAAAAACACTCATGCTGCCATTTTAATGGACTGAACTCAGAAAACTTTAGGCTTAGGAAATATTTTTTTTGCATCTTTGCAGGTATGTTATGAATCTGTCAGTGTGAGCGCCTACACATACCTTAAATTAATGCAACGTCTGAGAGACATCCTTGAGAGGCAGTAATGGGCCATAAACATATCTAGGAGTGTCGGTATGAAACGTATATTTTGTTTGTAGAATTGTGCAATGACTACATTTTATTGTGGCCATTCAGCTGACTGAATCCCGCCACATGAACGAACCTAACATACGCACACGGAATAGTGTAAGTCAAAGTAAATTATTGCCCCTCTGACAGCTACAGTGTGTAGATGGCATCGAGTGAGTTTTTACAAGGCTTGTGTATGCATCAGAATATAGCAGAATGAGTATCAGTGGGAGGTGTTAAAGCTCACAGAGGGATTTGAATCCACGCTGAAACACTGTCTTCATTATCTGTGCCCAGGACTCCTGGCCTCCAACTCTCAGCTCAATAAATATGGATATGAGAGGAGATTTATCGACAAAAGTTGGAGGATAAAACTGAGGTAAAGGAAATTGGCTATGAAATATTACTATCCGGATAACGTGTGAGGCCCTATTGTGAGACACGTGATGAAATTATTTGCTTTGGCAAAGCAGGTCTGTAGCCTAATTAGCCCACTAATGCCATCTTTATTACCTGCTTTTGTCGTTGGATCTGATCGCACCAGGAAACACACATTGCCAGCATTCGGAAAAACAAAAGCAATCACTTACTACAAGGCAGATGACAGCATGGAGAGTCGAAACAAATTTGGAAGTCTGTTATGGGGACTGTGGTTCATTGTTCACACACATTTGCAAGCCTTATTAGAGGAGAGGGACAGCTAATGTAATTGTACACACTGGCCGTGATGAGAGCAGGTGGGTAATCAGAGGAGTGGGACAGTAGCCAGGGCTTCATCCGTCCAGGCTCGACCCACTGGAGCACGTCTCCTACCTTTGTTCTTCAGGCCCAGAAATAGCTATATCACAGACAGGGATGCGGGGTTTAAGATTAAAGTCTGCTTGCCCCACTGAGTGACTGGAAGTAGACTTTTAACCCGACTTAAACACATCCATCCATCACGCCGAGCCAGCCAGCACTAAAAGGTTAGGTTGCAGTTACAGAGCTGACACAGAGACCAAAGACAACTCTGTGCAGCTGTGCCCTATAAATCTCCATGCCTGACAGCAGCCCAGAGCTTTTTCACACCGGTTTCACTTGGTATCTATAGCAGACACAACATGTTATTGCAGTACGTAACCTAGTATATCTGACTGAAACTAGAGCAGCTACAGGCTGAACAGCACCAGAAGTGTATTACATGTAACTGCAATGTTCCAGTTAGGCAGGATTTTTTTTTTTATTTTAAACTGATCCACATAGTATATCACGCACCTTGGGGTTCAGGGATGGGCAAGTTTTGTTTGGTTTTTTTTGCACGGGTCCACACTGACAAAGATAAAGTAGACAAAGGGCAGCACACGAGACAGTTAAACTGAAATATGAAACACACAGAGATGAACTTTGACAAATCGTTATACCCCAAATCATTTTAACTAGCACGCTGACCCCCTGGGATCCTGTTTTTTTGTGCTGTTGTGTGTTCATGGATTCCAAACCACATGCGTGGTAGTCACCATCAAAATGATCTGGGCATAGCAATGTGATTGTAAGGCTATTGTATTCCAAAATCTCCCAAAATACTGGTCTTGTGAAGTTGTTGTTTTAGCTACTATCTTCCTTGTCTGAAAATACATAAATGTGTCAAACTGCAGCAGTCAGCTTTTGCCCGATTTTGTATGATTTTAGTGACACACACACACACATACACAGACACAGCAGCTTGGTGTTTGATATATACATTGCTAGTCTTAAAATCTTTCTTTCTTCTTTCCAAAAGTGTTGGCTTTTTGCAGCTCTCCTACAAAGACTGGGGATACTAAAGTGTTTGTGCTTATTTTCTCGCTTTTTCTTTCTTTATTTGCCACACTTATGCAGCATAATTTAGTGAATTTTCAGTGCTAATTCTCTGACATTTTTTTTCCTAAATATTGTATCTAGAAATAGCAGAAAACACATTTGGGCCTTTTTCTTCTCCTACGATGACAAGTTTGTCGACTAATTCTTATGCTGACTATGGTCACATTTGTGTACATTTGCTTAACTTTTCTTGTTTTTCAGACTTTTTGTCAGATTTTTTCCCCACAAGAGCTAATTATACTTATCTGTAACATTAGAATTCACTTAACCACATTTTTTTTTTTAATGGTCCCATCTGGATTTCAGCAGTGCCCTCTCTTGGACTCGGGTTCAAACAGCAGGGCAGACTCACTGTAGTCTTTCACCTCAGTATTGATTAACATAATGCTGACTCTTATTGATCTGTGTGGGTGCTTTTGTTTTCCTTGGAGGACACTGTGGCCTGGCTTGAGTCCATGGCTAGATTTTCCCCATGTGTGATTTATTTCCTTTCTTATCATCTCCATGACAGCCCTGTACTTCCAGACGCGTCCAGACTCGGGCTTCATTTCTGAATCCCTGGTGGTCCCACTTGACCGGTGCTCTTCAACCCTGATTCATGTTGCCACCAGAATCTTATAATGTTCCCCGGCTCCGATGACCACCCTTAACTGACAGCGTGTTATTCTTCCATCCACCCCGGACAGGGAAACCACTGGCGCCCTGCTTGCCCAGAACCTCCAATGAGTCTTTCATTAAGACAACTGTCAGTTGTGTAGCCAATCTTTTCTTTCAGCCTTTTCAGAGTCTCAGGGCAGCGCCAAATTGTTTAAGGATGGATGATCTGTCGGGGGACTTCACAGGAAATAGAAAGATCCCAATCCATCACCGGGAAACGAAGACGCTCACAAAGAAACACAAATGGAGACATACATCCGACATTTGACTCACACATTCAGGCATGCATCCAGTGTGTATCTCATAGTGTTGTACCTGCTGGGTTTGTCAAGCCCACCACTGTGTCTGGCACTGTATTCATCGTATTGACTTACAGAAGCCTGGTCTTGTACAAATCTCCACAGGGGAATCCAGGCCCTTTGTCACGAGGCACTACCACCTCTTGTGCAGTCATTAGACAAACTATTCATTGTAATAATGAATGAGCCTCTTGAACAAACAAGGATTCTGGCAGAGAAGGAATGCAGATTTGTATGCAAAGAGCTTCTCCAATGAAACAAAGATATGCCTTATTAATAGTTCCTTCTGAAGTGTGTACATACACAACCTGCATGCAACTACAAATTCTTTTACATTTGACACATTTTATGGTTGGATTAAATTTTAATTTAGCGGTAGGTAGTACCCGCAAACTTTGATGCAGAAAAACACAGAACACTGAATCTTTGGTGTGAAAAAAAAAATCCAATTACAAAGACAATCTAGTCACAGTACTTCAGAATTTAATATGTTTTTCAAGTTTGGAAACAGTTAGGAAATAGTGGGGTGTTGGATAAATCTTCACATATATCACTGTATTTCTTGTTTTTGACAAGGTCTTTATACAATTATGTGTGTGTGTGTGTGTGAGAGAGAGAGAGACTTATACTTGTAGATTTATACTTCAATGTATATTCATGTATTTTCATACAATCATGTTTAGTGACAGCTTTGATTACTTCCGGATATGCTTGCATCTAAAACACTCAAATATATTAAGCTGGCATCATGAGTAGAAAGGTTGAAGAGTTTAAACATTCTTTATGGTATAAACTTCTGGATAGATGAGACAAGTTTTTAAAAATATGCCACAAACTAATGTTTTACAAACAAAAACACAAAAAACAGGGCGGTAATTGTTGTTACCATCAGCACACGATACAGGGCTGTGTAGCACCTCTAACAGTAAAACATTTTCTGTAATTTATTGCCAATTAAAGAATTAGTTACTTTTTTTAGCTACGCTATATATATATTGATACACGACAAGTCTGTACCTTATAGGAAATTAAAATCAGTATCAATAGCAATAAGAGTCAATCATGTATTAAACGCAAAATCATCTCAAGTAACCTCACTGTATGACATGTGGTTTCTCAATCTTGTAACCCCGAGGAATGACTGACAGGCAGACAGGCCCGCCTCTGTGTGGTCCCCAAAGTGTCCTGTTATGTCTAAGGTCCAATCCACCATGACAGCTCAGGAGTGACCTTTAGACCTACAAGACATTACTGGAGCATTTGAGCATGTCAGCATCGGAGAGAGAGGCATTCTGCAACGTTTGGGGATAAAAGAGGGAGGGTGGTTTAAGGGGGACAGTGGTCCCTGGTCCCTGGGAATTGAGGTGGAGGTGGGGGTTGGTCAGGGGAGGTGGAGCATTTGGGGGACTCACAGAGGTCAAGCAGTGCTGGTGGTTATTAAAGAAGCCCCCATAAAATGCTGTCCTGATCCATGATTACACTGTCAGGCTGCAAGAGAGAGGATGCATGGGGGAGGAGATGCAGAGAGAAATGGAGAAGATAAAGGTGCTGTTTTTCTCTCTGAGGAGCTCGCTGAGGGTAAATCAAAAGTTTAGCAAAAATCCGAGATTTCATTCACTACAACAACTCATGTCAATGGCAAATCGCTGAACCAAATGTTGGTTATCTGATTTAAGGAAGCAGTAGACAGACAGACAGGGTGACTACAACAGAAGCCTTGGCCTGCCGACTTTATTTACTGTAAGCTTTCATTTGAAACCTGAAACAGCATTCTTCTTGTCCACGTTGACAGATGAAAGTGTGACTTGTTCCCTCTCCAACAATCGTGAAGGGCGCTGATAGTCAAACCAAACCCTCCGGCCATAGACTGCTGATTTTCTCTGAAATATAAACACATGCAATCTATTCTCCTGTCAAACTACCATGATCCACAGAAGGCAGTTTGACACGGTCACTGGGAAAGGGCTTTAGGCAAACAAGTGCTGGGAGAGGCCGTCCAGACATGGAGCTTAAGACTTGTTTTACACTGTTAATATAGAAGCATGAGGAACACAAAGGAAATGAAACCCAAACCTAAATAAGCTGTCAGCTCTTTTAGGGCACAACTGTCAACAAGCACAAAGCACCTATAGCAGGAAGTACCAAGGTTTTAAAAACAACTCTGCTCGATTTCAGCATTTTTATACAGCATATTAACTAACCCAAAAAGCCAACAAGCAGGTGAGGATACAGTCTGTTGTTGCACAGAGACAGAAAATATTCAGGAAAAAAAAAGAAGTCCCAAACAGACTGCAATAAAAATCAATGATTCAAATGAGAATGTATAGAAGCGAGGCTGTGGAGCACCTCATTTTGGGTATTAATCAGGAACTCATCTCAATTGGAAAACAGTTATAGGGAATATGATTAAAGTCCTTCATATAATATGGAATTCTTTTCCCACATTTTGTACTTTAGTTGCCACAACAGCTTGAGGATCAGTCAAGGACCACCTAAGATAAGAGAGTGGTTAATTGTGATTTTTAGAATAGACCAATGTACATCTGCTTTGGGACTGAACTTATTCCTCCACATAGGAGACGATTTACATAAAATTAACATTGATTATATTGTAGTCTTCTTAGTTCAGTGCCACATGCTGATTAGAATTATTGGCTTTCCATACACTCCCTGTAGTTTTGTTTAGTTTCAAGCCTTTTTAATGAATTCTTTTTTTTTATGATTATAAACTCTGGTCTTATTTTCCTCATTTGAATTTCTGTTCATGCCACAGTTTAGAAAACAAATGTGCATTTCGTGAAAATGTATCTGCTATTCACGTAGACTCGTCAAATTAAAAGACAATTCAATAATGGATCCAATTCAGTTACACTGTGCAGAAAATACTGGCAATCCAAAACACTTCACATTCTAGTGCATGCATCGCAGCTTCAGCAGCATTTCCTGTAGCTTCTCATTATTCAACAGGGTGCAGTGCTCTTGTAGGATTTCTGTCAAGGAGCTCACAAAACAGAATGTGATATATCGGAGTCTGGCTTGGCGGTGGTTATTGTGGGGCCGGCTAGTGTTTCTACAGATGTGAAGGACAGCTCGTCCTCTGGCACAAAGGCTATAAATACAGAAAGAGCAAACAGACGGCTCAGACCATGTCCACAGGGACTCGGACTCAACTTGTAAGTGAGCACTTACAGTGGCACAGAACCCATACCAGAGGTTAGAAAATACTGCTTTATTTGTTTACTTTATGGGGTGTTTTTTTTTTTTTTTAGGACTATGACAGTGTATGACAACTTACAATATTCGGATCTTTTATTTAGACTTTCTGAAACTACAGCGACTGAAAGCAGAGCCCTCTGTACACAAAGCACAGGGTTGGGCCGTGTAAAAATCAATTTAGCATTGTTCGGGAAAACTGTTTTTCTTTTTTTCCCCAGAAAACACATGCAGTCTTGTAGGTGTGGCCATTGGAGACTAATAGCAACAGCTTAGGCACAAGCGGCGACAAACCACACCCCTTGGAAATTACAATGAAGGCCATGCACTGGCAGTATTTTAATGATTATACATTTTGAACACCCCAGGGAGAGGTGCATGTGTGCTCATGGGCCAGCATGTGAAGGCTGGGGGACAGAGGGGGTTTGAGTGCTGAATTGACTTTTCACAGCACGCCCTTCGAGGTAATCAGTCATTTTGACTGGCAGTGTTTGTGTTAATGTTCACGCCTGTGTAGTGGCCCTCTGCCTCATGCATGTTCCACCAGCGTGTTCCTTCCTGCCTGGAAATGATGTTGTGATCTCTCACTCCGGCAACTGCCAAAGGAGACAGAGCCACAGAGTGATGAGTGTGTTCTCATTTGCGATAGCGGCGAGAGTGTAACTGTAACAGAATCTTCCTACCTGTGTCAGGACACAGTACACACACAGCCTTTGTCTCTGCTCACACACAGTATTATCAGTCTGTCATTTCCCATATCGAATCATCATTGGCTTGAGATAAGACGGTAATAGTGCAGTGTCAGTCTTTAGAGTTCTGTGTCTATGTTGGTGGTTTTGGTTGAACGAAAACATCTCCCTGCCTCCGACTATAAATTTTATTAAAGTGGAAGTGTATCTGGATGGAGGATTTTTCTCGGTGGCAGTTTCCTGTATCTGCAGTGTCTGTACACACTCAGTGGCTCTTATCACTGTTCACTTCTCCTGCAAACAGGACCTGTCAACAAACAATCAGACTAGAGCAAAGGAGGTCACCTACACTCTCCTGTAGCGCCTCTGTCCTGGTAATGATATCCTAAAGAGAGGAATGGGCACATAAAGAAGATAAAGCCACCATATCCCACGTTTGCAATGTTATATCTATGGTGCTGTAAAAACACATTATTTAGGCTTAGTGCACTCTTGAAATAGAGGGTGAAGTGAGAAAATAGGATTGGGGAGGTAAAACAAACATCAATAAATAGAGTCACGGAATTCCTCAATGGGTTTTTTTTATGGTTCAATCATCATTCTTGACCATCTCTTAACCTCTGTTTATTGCCGGCATCACCGGGGATGTTACAACCAAATAGAACTCTACAAGTACATTATTTGAGGTGATTATCTAATGAAAAAAACCTACATTTACAGGTCAAAAAAGTCATACACGACATTGCCTTTGGCCTTTTAATCTCATGCTTATGCAAGGTCATGGTAAATATCACAACATTTTGGATTGTTTAGAGTCAATTTTGGAGCATGATCCTGTATTGATGACGGCAGAGTCAGACCATTGTGTAGAATCTTATCCAGCACATTACAACCGTTAATTACTATTATTATATTATCATTATATATAATTACTATAATTACTATTCGACTGTATATTACTATATGATTGACGATGTCTCTTTATTGATCTTTGTTGTTGCACTCAATCTGTAAAATTTCCCTGTGTGGGACTAATAATGGTGTATCTAATCTAATCTAATCTAATCTAAGCTAATCCAATAATTGTTGTTGGGACATGGATTGTGCGGTGGCCAATGCATGTGTGAAAATTAATTTCAATAAAAAGCTTGTTTCTACTAGAATAGGTCTTTTACTTATTTATTTATTTATTTATTTATTTATTTATTTATTTATTTATTTATTTATTTATTTATTTATTTATGCATTTAGCAGACGCTTTTGTCCAAAGTGACTTACAGGATAAAAAAAACCCCCATTGTGGTACTGTGGTCAGTGTCGTTAACAAGTGGCTCTGTTTGTACATTCACTTGAATTATTTATTAAAGTTGTATTCTTTTTTTCTATGTAACAGGGGATGAGTAGTGAACAAATCACTGGATGTATTACTGGAGTACCAGGAGAGTCTTTGAGTAGATCTGTTCTGCACTAATAGACCACATATCCTTTGCTTTCACAGAGCAGTCGACTCACCTGGCCAAAGCACCGGCCTTGCAAGTCTAGTGCTCTGACACCTTGAAAATGATGGCGATGACAGGCCATTACAGAGGACTCCCTTCATCCTGACTGTGTCACAAGCTGATCTACCTCAGCCCAGCTGGGTTGAGCTGTTTGATTGACAGGGCTGATACAATTCTGATCTCCAGCACTTGAAACAGCTCTCTAACTCTGTCAAGGGCAATTACACGGCTCCACAGCTGCTGTCCAACAATATGCTGCTACATGTATCGACAATGAATGAAACGCACACGGAAAGACAAGCAACCCCCGTGATTGTGACTGGTGCAAAAATTACCATTTGGTGGAAAAACTCCATTCCTGCAGAGGACGTTCTCCGGCTGAAAGGGCACCGGCTCCACAGCTGTTGTTGTGATGCTAAGACTCAGGTGACAATCAAAATGTGGGCGGAAGGGAACTGCTATTTTCCCCTTATTTCTTGATGTCTCTGCGAGTGAATGATATTTGTGATTATCATGCACCGAGTGAAAATCAAATCCATATTTATTACTTTGAAGTCAAACAAAAGCATGTAGACAACGTGTTAAGTGTCTGATCATGAGAGCCGGTGACCCCTAGACGTAGCATGTTTCCTCACTCAATGGCCATAAACATTGAATCGATTTTTCAGTTTATATGATGCAATTACTGACTGCCTTTTCCGTTCAACTATCATCAATTTGTTCCTTTTGTGGTTCCACACAGGAAGGGACTCTGCATCACAATGGGAACTCATGATCCAAAAACATTTTTCCCTCACTTACAATGCTATTGTCACGCAAGGGTTTCAGTAACACGCACTAAAGGAGGTAATTGAGTGTAAACACACATTAATACTGTTTACTCATCTGTCAAAATATGAATTAGCATTAGCACAAATTCACAGAGTAATAAATACTCCACCGGCTTACAGCTTTCTCACCGTCTCTCATTGATTTTTGGATATTTTTGGAAATCCAGACCATTGCCGAACAGTAATTGTTGTTTTAACTTTTAGCACAGAAGAGTTTTCATTGCAGTAAACAAACCCAGAGCCTTTGTAGTGAACAACAAACAACACATCAATGTGTGGCATAACTTAAATGTCAAACAGCAACATGCTGGCACCGGGGAAATTAATCAAAAGAACATTTACAGGAACCCTGTGGTGTTTTTGAGTCTGAATAGAGTGATGATTTTTTGTGTGTTTGTTTGTCTTTGTTGTTGTGAACAAACAGGTAACGGCAAACTGGACTCCATCAAAAAACTCCCTCCAGTTTTAAGAATTGTGCATGAGTTTTGAAGCTCTATTCATAAGGCTAATGTGAAAGACAGTCTGGGAAGGCAACCAATCACAGAGGGCATGTACCAAACGACACACACTAAACCCAGGCAACTGTAGTATTTGATGTACTCTCTACTACCTGATGTTTGGTATATACCACCAGGAAATGTACCATACTCTCCGCACTATAGAATGTGGCTGAGTATAAGGTGCAACTACAACATTTTATAAGAAGTAAATGTTTTTATATTTATAAGGTACACCAAACTATAAGCCACAGATGTCCATGTTGTACCATGAGATATTTACACAGAAAGATTTTGTAAATATGAATTTATCTACCTTAACTAATTGTTTCCAAATGGTGCCCCGACAGCTGTAAAATCAATGACAGATAATCCATTCCAAGAAAACTTCCATACATACATAGCCGTACATGCACGTAAGGTATCGGAAAAAGAATGTTTATATATACCATAACTATTATCTGAACAGGAAAGGAAGGAGGAGAATAGTACCTTTTTCCTTTTCAGATATTTATTCACTGCTTTTGTCCTGTTTCACTACACTTTCATCAAACACTTGTTGAGGAATTTAACTTTCCCAAATCACAAGCTCTTAGAAGAAATGAATAAAGCCTTAGGCAGATTGGAACTATCCCCCTCCCCGTGCGTGACCACCCAATTAATTCCAATTGTGTCGTGAACCGATCAAATCAAACACGGCTCACAGTCACGCCAATGCCACCACCTATGATCCATGAGCTCATTTTTCATCTGCATTCACTTCATATGTGTTTTCTTCTCAGCACTATCATCCTTGCATTCTTTCCCCATATTGAAAAAGGGCTGTGTAACGCACTTTCCTCTTGCTTTGACTTGGCAAGTCTCGTAGCTTCTCGGCTAGCTGACGTCAGAGGAATGCGTCAGACGAATTTTAGTTGCAACCCCATTTTTTGTCCAGAGCTGTCCATAGATTAGCCACTTTCTTATATAGAGCAGAGGGTTCAAAGTGTGGGGAAAAAGTAACACTTATAGTCCAGAAATTATGGTAATACTGGTTAGTTTTGATCTATTATTAACACTAAAGAGACTTATTTTGGCAAACTGCCTTTTTTACTTTAAAACTCTGGGTAAACGATGGTATCACTCATATCCAGGAACTACACTACAAATGCTCCTGAATAAATAAATACCACCGATGTTGCATTGCTATGTTAATTTTTTTTGTGTGTAAACAAAGTTTATGAAACAGATTGATAACTGTGTGTTGGTTATAAAATTTTGAATTCATTTTTTTTAAGCTATGCAATGAATTCATTTATTTTTAACAGGTCATTATTGCTTTGCATAAGAACGACAATATATACACAATAAGAAGTCTCAGACGGGGTTATTAATAAAAACAGCTAGAGGGCTTACAGTGGAGGCAGAAACCTTTTTCATTGTGTGCTACATTACTGTAGTGTAGCCACTGAAACAAATACAGGTTGTCGAGTTCACTTGCAGGAGGAACTGTAATCATAATTTTCTTCCATGCCCCAGAGGCAGGGTTAACCCTTTGTAAACATTATGTCGTATAAAAATACCTGCTGGATTACAGAAATAGTGTCGATGAAAAGCCACCTCATGCAATAGATAATGATAGTCATGGCTGATAATTACAAATCTGCCATCTTGTTAAGTTGTCATTGCCAGCGCAGTTTATAACCTCGGGTCCTGTTCCGTCATGCACAGCCTCTCGCTGCACCTTTAAGTGATGTTGATACCTGTTGTCTATGAGTGGATCCTTTCACAGATCCCTGCTTCTTCCCTCCAAACCAGCACTCAACCCAAACCAAGATAACTTCGACCGAGGCCCTGTAATCACAAACTCCCTACGATGTTTATGACCCAGTGAATCAGGAGCATGGACAGATTTACCCATGGGCCTCTTGAGGACCTGTTCCCAGCATCCATCTGACAAGAACAGGCACAACTCCCCCACAAATGACGGTTGAAGTAAGCCTGAGTGATGGATAGATGGCTTTTCCGACCCACACAACATAAGCGACCTGATGGCAGTGACGGCAAAGTCCCAACACAGTCCGATCAGTAATTGAGGAGATATTTCAGGGTTTTTGAGATTAATATTATCGCAACCACGGTGGCATCGAGCAGCCAAGAGCAGACCTTTCAACAATGGTTATGAGAGCGGTCCCACATGGTACATCTTGGCTGGTGTATATTCACACTGTTCACTAGTGAGAGTCTCTGCTCTGAAGTATCCCAACACCAACAGACGCTCCTCCTCATCGATGTTCATCCTCTGGGTCGCGGGGGAGCACTTTTCCTGCTCTTTCCCCATTCTCCACCATGTTCTGCTTTCCTTTCCTCCATTCTTTATCTCAACTTTGAGTCTCCGTGCCCCCCCCCCCCGTTAAGAATTCCTGACTGTTTTCTAGTCTGCAGAACCAAGTCTCTTTTTAAATCAGACTGTGGAGCGTCTATAGCCCGAGGCCTGAAGGGACTACATCCTCAACGCACTCGTCTTCCACCTGGAAAATGGCAATAAAATGGCCTTGGAAAAAACTCATTACTGTACTATTCCTCTGTGGTTCTAAATTGTGATTGGAAGGATTGTGAAAGTTTTCAGCAGAGGCATGGAGAGATGCATACCATGTCTTCTAGATTAATCTGGGCTTGGCTGATCTCAGCAGGTGACAGCGAAGTCTCCGAGACGCCAAGCACCGCGGCTCGCAGGAACTGATAAACATAGACTACAACGTGCAGAGACTCTCACTGAGCTACAATATGGCAATGTTTACACTTGCTCCAAGCCATGTAATAGAAATCCTGCCCTGCATAATCACAGCCTATCTGGAAGTTTAATTTAATTCCCCATAGTGCGTAGTGTATCACCTGAGAAAAATCTGATCCAAACAAGCAGAACAAACTATCACAGAAATGTATGCAAGCTGAATTTTAATACCCGGAATGAACAGAATGATTCATTTATCGCTGTAGTAAATTGAACAAATCTACATATTAAGTAATGTGTGAGGAGGCACAACGGCATCTGAAAATATTTCTATGATGAAAAGGCTTAGATGTTTGTTTCTTTTATGCAGCATAGAAGCGATACAGTACGCAGCAGACGACTATATCTTTGAGCATCTGAAGGTCACAATGGCATCGTCATAGTCCACTCCAGAATCATAATGACTCCAGATTCAAACACATAAATTCTATATGTCTCTGTCAATCAATGCTACAAGTTCCGCTTCCTCGTTGCACTCTTGGTATCCGGTAGAGTTCTGCAGCTGGAGGCAATTTAGCTCACCATGCTTCTAATTTTCCACAGGGTGCATACTCCTCTTGGAGGACGGCCAATCCACTCCATTTCTCATTTACCTGACATTATTCAGTAGTTGAGGTCATTTCCTTTTCCCATGACCCTTGGATGTCTTCAAGCTCTGTGTTATCTGACATCATGGCTCCAGAATTTAATTTATAGACAACAGAACATCCTGGAAAGGGTGTTCAGGGATGGAATGAGGTCAGATAATACGTAGCCTTTGTGACCAGGGACTCAAATTATTCGTTTTTTCAGTAAGTTGGAGACAATCAGTTTATGTGCAGGTAAAGCATTATTGTAGTTTTCCTCCTCGATGGATAATATGTTATATTTATGCATTGAAATATCTAAACGCAACTGCACCTAAGTGACTTTCTTGTGTTTTTGTTTGACTCTTTGTGCTACCCTGTCATATGCTATTCGCAGATATTTCATTGGAATCAAACAATACAAATCTAATAAAAGTTACATTTATATGACTTTATAAATGTATATATTTTATCTCTCTTACACCCAATGTGGGTCTCAAACCCACGACCCTGAGATTAAGAGTCTCATGCTCTACCGACTGAGCTAACCGGGCTATGTTATAACCTCCCATGGAACTTTTGGAGAAAAAAAATGGATGCTATTATCCCTATTGCCTCTTAGCATAATTTCTCATTTGTATCATCAGTGCTGGTAAAAAATTTGTGACCTACATTATCTTGCTGGAGGTTGTGATCATCACGACTTTTATTTATATTGTTTTGATTGACAGACTCTGAGCAGCAGACATTATATACAATTGAAAAAATAAACAAAAGTACATGCCGCTAACATGGCTTGAATTAGCACACAGATTGCTTGCCATTTAATTGCAAACGTTGCAGCCAAACAGAATACACTTGAGACTAAACTGAGACAACTGTATAGCATTAGTCTGCGTTGCCTCTCAAATTCTCGGGGGAAATCAGCTAGGTGAAAAGCAGCAGAATAATCTGTCAATAATTGTGGATAATTTACGGCTAAACTAAGGACGTTCCCAAACAATAAAACTATTAGCTTGCATCCATCGCAAACTATTTGTTATGTGCAGCCGATCTGCTTAATTGGACACAGCGTCTAATCGATGTGATCCCTTAACAATTGCCCATGAGTCACCTGATGACAACAGTGTGGCCGCTCAGAAATTTACAGCAGTGTCAATATGCTTCTCCAAAATTATATATTTACTGAATTTTCACAGGCATCAATTTGAACTCTATTGATGAAGTCTATTGATCTGTATTGCCCTATGGAATATTAAGAGCATCCGTGGGGTATCTGGATATTGCCGTCTGGCTCCGAGCCCAAATACTGTTTGACAAATGCCTGAGGAGGATTACTGCGGTCGGAGATTCAGGGAAGTGCTACTGCCAACGCATTCATCTAATTCCCATTGTGGAACTGTACTTCCCTTGAGAACCCGGTTCACGCTGTCATTCAGGATACTCAGGTGTTTCTCGACTATCATTAGTGGTCAGTGTTTCTGGGAAGACCAACCCCGACGGAAGGTGGAATGTGGGGATGGTGAAGCGAAGGCTGCTGTTTGTAATGGCTCATGTTTTCCACCTCTTGGGTAATAGCTATGGATTGCTATGTAATCATGGCTCTTTGTTATGTGCTGGGGCTCGGCTGCTGTGGTGTGATAGTCAGTGATGGAGGGGGTCGGACAGATATGAAGAAAACCCTCAAGAAAACACAACCATTTCATTATATCAAAGCCTTGCATCAGTAAAAAAAAATCCTTAATTTGTATTTGAAAGGTTAAAAGACACATTCCTAACTAAGCCAAACAATAATTGAGTCGCAAATTAGTTACTACTGGAAAAACACAGGTGACCCAGAAATCAGAGCACGGAGAACTATGAATAAAACAAGTCATTAATTAAAAAGTCAGAGAAGCGGCTTCATGTTGAGGCACCTTGAACCTCTGTGCCAAAAAATTATGATTATCATCAAAAAGAGAGCAGAAAAGAAAACACGGGGCCACTGGGTGCACTACTTTTCTCTGACAGATTTACTGGAGGGCATGCACTCATAATGAAACAGAGACGATGCTTTTATTTACCTACACTGTGATTTATAGCTTGGCAACTATCTTTTCCAACATTGCCTGCAAGAAATATCCTTGTGTTTTCTTCGCTCAGACCTCTGGTTGTATGCCGTGTGATAAATTAGAAGGCATTATCATGATTACACAATGCAAACATAAAATCGGTCATGCATGCATCAATGCCATTGAGTGAATGGGAATCATGGTAAGATGTCATACACTCTGGCATTGTTACGGAATAGTGTATAACTGATTTTGTGTCTGTTGCAGAAAATACTGTATATTATGTGTGACTGCACTAAAAAGCAGACGTCGTCACGTGGGTTGAACTAAGATCATTCCATTGGACAATTACCGCAGTGACTGATATGTTCAACTCTGAACATTGATGATGTGAGTGCTTTCTCATTTCTTAAACAAACCATCAATTTGACAATCTTTGAGGATGTGATGATAGGTGGTGACTTTACAGTGCAGTCTGACTCTCCAACCATCAATATGAGACCTTGACACAAAGAAAAAGAAAGAAAAAAAAAGTCAATGGATGGATGGAAGGAGGGATCTGCCTCAAGGGTAAAGCTAGAAGGCTCTAGAATAATGTTGGTATTTATACAGACATTAGTAAAATAAATTGTATTTGGGGAACGATCTCACTCACTAATTTTAGATCAAATTAATTTTAGTGGATTATTATTGACTATTTTCTTTGAATATTGTAATCATTTTTGTTTAAGGGGAAGGCCTTGTAATTAAAAGGACAAGGAGGTCATTTCAACACTTGCAAAAAACATCTCTTTCTTAGTTCATGACATAAAAAAAGGCTCTTTTCTGAATAACATTTCCTCAAATTCCACTGTCAGCACTGCAGCTTTTAGCGGTGGTCTAAATAGAGAGATAAAGTTCACTTGAGAACCGCAAGATGAAGCGACTTTGAAAATAAGAGTCAAACTGGGAGCACTGGGAGCACTGGAGTACAGCCACTGAGCATGTTCACTATGTCCTTTCTCTGACCCCAGTTATCTATGGCCGTTCTCACCTTTGAATCTGAAGAAATGTGGTTTAAAAAACATCAAAATAGCAGCAAATTCATCCGCAGTTCTCCAATAGAATTATGCAGGCGGCCCGACATGCACCAATGTACAGTATAACCTGAAACTCTTCTGAGGAAAAGCTTTAGTCCGAGTATGAGCAACAGAAATGGAGGCGATTAAAATCATCAGTCTCTACAAAATAATGACAGTACACATACTAATGTAGCCGTATAACATTTGCCACAATTCACCTACTACTATAGCACACTGCACATAAATGTCACCAGAAGATGAAGGTGCTTTACCACGTCCGCTTCTAGGATTATAGGGAAGCCTGTTCAAATATCTAAATGTCAACTGCGCATAAACACTTTCCAATTATGCCCCTACGAAAACAGCAGCTGGAGGGCGGGGGTCACACATGCTTTGTCAAGCCTTCAATCCCCACTGGGATCTGATCACACCACACACATACAGAATTAACAAACACAGTCAGGAATGGAAACATACTGTATCGGACTAGTAACTGATAAAAGACACTTATTTAGAGTACTTTGATAGGAAAGTAAATGGAAAAAACATTTAAAATAAAATACATACTGTATACTTACACCCAAACACAGGGATTATGTCATCAAAAAGATGTGTAGCCATTTGGTGTTATCTATTTTCAATAAGCTTCGGCTCCATGTCAAGATACATCCACAGTATAAATTTGGTGCCGATATGTCAATACATTCTTCAGACAATGTAATTACAATGTTGAATGGACTGACATACAACAATACGTTCCCAATACCCCTACAGCCTGGGGGTAGAAACTGTTATTTTTATGTTTTTCCTGCCATTTTAGCTCCTAAAGATGAAACAGCCACTTGGGGTATCAGCAAATGGTTGTATTCTTGTCATGTTCACCAATGATGAAGGTGATGATGACCACTGGCCGCCTGTCATCGCCGCTACTACACCACCACACACGTCATTGTTGTCATGCCACATGATGGGTCATTTGTGTCTCGCCGGTGCAACAGGCAGCACTGGACCTTCTCTGACCTGCTTACTAATTCCACCCTCAGGACATGTGGACAGCCTATCAGGAGCCTGTTAGATCTGTCGGGGCACATTCCGCCCGGTTACCAGTCGGATCCTGCTGTCCTCCTGCCTGCACATATTTCCACAAATTTTCAGAAAATCAGATGAGAAGCTCCCCTACAGTTCTGGGAGGCACACTAGGTTTAACAGGTCTACAAGGACTCGGAATTCTGGCCTGCTTAAGAGGTCAGGAGTGAGTGGTGTGTTTGTGCGTTGGAGTCTGCTGGTGGGGTGTCTGTTGGCCTAATGCAGATGAGATCTTTTTACTTGTTTCCACAGACTAATTGCCCTGATCATTAGCATAAATAGCAACCCTTATTCCCTATACTGGGAGGAAGAAATCCCTGCCTAATTATTACAGCCACAGCCACGGTGGCAGCTTGTAGTCCTGCTCGCCCGGTTAATGCCAGTATCAGCTAACAGTTTAGGACTAATGCAACAGCTGACGGGCACGTCTGCAACTTTTCCCATTCAGCTGACACTGAAGATGAGTGTGTAGGAAAGTACATCAGAAAGCGAGGCACAATGCTGGCTTTTAGATCCTCGAGATATGATATAACAGATTAATCTTTACCGTTCTTCTTCAAGTTGCATGTGAAACACTCGCGCACAGTTAGAATTACTGCCTCGTGGTTGTAGTGCTCTAACAGTTGAGTTGTGGTTTGCATATACTGTCTTTAGTTTAAAGGAATTTAATACAAGGCATTAAAGGTCGAATATGATCCGCAGATGCATGTGTCCTCATGTGAAGTTTGTCTTGGAATCTATTTTGTGCAAGTAGGTTTAACAAGAGGCGTTATAGATAGATAGATAGATAGATAGATAGATAGATAGATAGATAGATAGATAGATAGATAGATAGATAGATAGATA
>JAPTHA010000016.1:11896622-11909165 GCA_029814585.1 Gymnapogon annona | reverse complement strand
TAGATTTCACTTTGTTTTGTTGCATTACCTTACATTAAATGTGTGTGTATGTGTGGACTGAGGTCAAAGTAGACCATATCCACACGCAGGATAATTTGATACGGTTTTCTCTCACACATTTCCTATACAGTACTGTATATTGCATCCTGCTGATAATGTTACTTTAATGCCTTTCTGCAATTTCCTGTGAACCACACTCTCTGGTAGATGTATAGATATTAAATCACCCACTACTTGTATTCAGAAAGCTTGAAACAGGACAGACTGGGCTTTTGAGATCCCTGTGTAGTGTGCTGCGGTGCTGCAGTATAGCTTATCGTGATGATAGGTTGGAATAGACAGATTTAAGAAGATGAGGCAATACACTCTTGCATGCAAGGAATTTCGAAAGTCTGTAATTGTTATTCATTGAAAATACTAGCTGGCAAAGTAGGAATTTCCTATCTGCGACAGGCATGCCAAGAGATGCTGTGTGAGAACATGTGCTGCTTTATTGACAGCCCAGGGGAACATGATTCCCTTCAATGAATATCATTTGGCATATACCATGCCTTCAATAATTTACAGTATTGATTTGAAACATAGTCATATAGTGCGAAGTGGATAGAAGACCACAGTGCTTTCATTTAATGGTTCTCTGCATCTGGTTTTGTATACAATGAGACGTATGTCTGAATCTGTGGGTCCTCTGGAGAGAAGGTAAGCGTCAATGGGAAATAATAATAATAGAACGAAAGACGTTCTATTCAGTACTGGCATTTTATTTTTTTTGATAGCGCCACCGAGTGTGATGGAATGCATTATGTGACAAATAATCAGAGTATAAAAAGAAATCACTTAATCTACATTTTTCTAAAAAAAAAAAAAGGTGGTTATTTATGACATCGCTTCTCTTTAGTGACATTTCCAATCAATTACAGATTGTATCCAGGTGATTTAATTCGATTCCATGTTGCAGTGGAGCGATTTTGGGATGCGCTGCATTAATCAAAGAATTATGCGGAGTGAAACACATGGGAGGCCTGTTGTCACTGTTACCGCCAAATCAATCAGATGGAGCTAAGCCCCCCCACCCCAAACACACTCGGGCTATTTCTGTTCTCCTGATATCTAACTATCACCTGGTGCATGTCTGTGATACACATGCACCAAAGCATTACTTTTGTCTTGTATAAACCACTGGAGATTTATTAATGAATGCTACATAAATAAATATCCACATCCTTCATTTGAAGTCAAACATGAACAAACCGGATCAGACATTTAGTCTTTTGATATCACATCTTTTGGCCCATGCAGTGTTTGAGTTATGTACATACGGAGCATCTTCTTTTTCCAATATTTTATAGTAAAAAGGTCTGTAACAGGTTACATTCTTTGCCACAAGCCCACCAGCGAATTGAAGTCGTCGCTTCAGTCTCCGAATGTCTCATGCTTCTTTTTTTCTGAAAGATTGATGCTGTTCCTCTCCAGTTGAACCTCCATTTTATTATTCTACTCCCACTTGGTGCATGTGTAGGTCTGTGTATCTCAGGGTGTGTATGTGGTAACATGCAGGAGACAGGTCCGTTTAGACAAATATGCATCCATATTTCCCAGGTCTGACCTCGGTGCATTCAGAGTTCAGTAGGTGATTAAAACTGAACACATTCATAATTCACAGGTCTGGAGTTTTGCCAAGGTGCTTATCTCAGTGCAGAGCAATTAGCACAGCATTTCCAAACACTGTACCGCTTATCTGATCCCACCGATAAAATCACCTAGAAAAAAATGACAGAGAAATAAGACGTGACTATATTATACTTTATACTGCTCACGACTATGGGATGTATAGAACATGACCTCCATTGGACTGTATCACAGCCGCAGTACAAATCACAGAAGCAGAGCTGTCCTTAGGTCTCCCAACAGAAATCCCACTGAGCTCCGGCTTCCATTCACACCTCTGAATGACACACACTTCTTACACATATGGATGAACCAAATAAATTATTAAACCCAAGCACCGTCTCTCCTCTCCTCTTCATGAAGCCCCTGTGACAGCCAGACGCATTCAGCATCACTGAATGGTCCGCGAATAAGTATTAAACCGAGGGCGATAACATTCTAACAACCGCTTTGCTAATAAGGCAAAGTGATCCTTCTTTAATTTGACTGAATTTCATAGAGTCCCTCTTATCAGTGGTGTCATATGTTCTTTGTGATGCCTCTCCAACAACAGGCTCCCAGCGGGGGACCTGAGGATTAGAAAAGGATTCCACTGACATCTCTGGAAAGCACATGACACAGCCAGCTGTCTGCAGTGACTGGCAGAGGCTGCAGCCTGTTCAGACCCAGACTCCTGACTGAGGCAACCGTAGGACGCCAACGCAGCTGCCAAGTAATTAGCCTATTAAAATGGAGATCTAGGTACAAGTAAAGCAGCAATATGAAGATCGACCACGTTCATATCTTAAGCCGCCGGCAAAGTCAAAACAAGGCTTTCTTTCCTTCCACTGAGGCTGGACAGTAATCTAAACACATTAGATTCAGTAACTTTTGTAGTCGATGAACTTGTGCTGCTACACTAAACATTTGACTCTCAAGAACCTGAAGAGTCACCAATGAAACAAAGGGTGTAGGTGATCTGAAACTTTTCAAAGAAAATGTGCAAAGAATTCATGTAAAATTTCGTTTTTCAGCTTTTCATTAGCATCAACATATGAGCTGTTTGGATCTTCAAAGGCTCCGCAGTAAATAAGGAAACACTTATTTTCTGGAACATTGACTTACTAATAAAATCCATGTAGTCTGAGCAATGACAGGGGTTGTAGTGTGTAAATTGAATATAGGAAAATATCTGCTCCACCCTAAAAAAGTGCAGAAAATGATATAACAAATAGTGATGAATGTTCGGAAAAGTTAGATGGAGAGAAAAATTAATTTGGAAACAAAACAGGTTCTAGGTCTTCAAGGTTTTGATGATTAGTCAAGATCATCTTCAAATAATGAAGATGTGTCTATATTTATTGCATAAGGAACAACTTGTACTTTTCCATGAGTAGTTTATCTACACAATCCAGCTCTTAATGTTTGCGTCTCATTAGTGGAATGAAATACTTTCCCATTCAGATCTTACTTGATTCCCCGCAACTTTGCAATATAATTTGAATGGAAACCTCATGAACGTTTTTGAGGATATCCTCAAAATCTCATCCAGCTTTGAGAAATAGTATATATAAAAAATGTGATGTTTTGCGTACTAAAATCACCTATTAATAAAAAAAATCAACATATTAATCTATAATGACATAAATCATTAGTTGCTGCCCAGACTGATTTGTCTAAGCCATGGTTTTGTTATAATCCTGTTTTACATTTCACAATACGAGTCAGAGAAATGCCAAAACCCTGATAAACCACCAGCATGACATCATTAACTTCAGCTGGAGAAACCATCCCTCTCCTTGAAGAATTGCTGCCCATCTGCACATCAGTTATAGCGTAGACATCAGTCTCTGGTATAACAATGTTGAATCACTGGCTGTATCAAGGGCCTGGAATGACAAAATTAAGCTCCTAAATTTCCCTAACAGCATCTGATGAGTGATGGATCCGTGCGGCTCCAGGGCAGTCTCATCCTTTACCGCAGACGTGTTGATTGTCTTTGGACCGTTTGCCGTCTGACACGTAGACTGATCGACTTATACCTCGTACGTGTACATTTAGGAAGACGCAGCGAGAGAGGAACACGGGTAGGAAACTGAAAAATGCTCCATTTAGCCAAAGTGAAGACAATACATTTATTTCCCCCTTCCTCTTAAACTTTCTGCGCTAAGGGACAAAGGGCAGTGGTGTGCTTGTGTTGTATAAATATATTCATTAAATGCCACCAGTCAGATTCCTGAGGACACTAAGCCAGACTCTCATTAAGACAATTCACATTGGACTGAATTAGAGAAGGAAATGAACAAAACACATTGAATTCCACAGTTAATGCATATAAAAAAGCAGAGGATATACCCCACTCCCCACCCCCAGGTGTCTTGATTGGATTCCGAGAGGAACAATCCAGCTCCTCCACCTGAAATAATGCAGCCTTTTTAAAAACGATGAGGGACGGGACAGAGTTGGAATACAAATGATTTCTCCGCAGCCTCAGATTAAACCGCAATGATGGTTGTTGAACTGAATGATTACAGAGAATACTGCTCAGGTTAATTTTCCTCGGCCCTAATTTCCCCGCGCTTCAGCTGGCAATTGAGTGAGGAGCTAAAAGTATATCGCTAATGATGTACGTTTAACACATGACCTGAAGAAGACATGCCCGGCTCTTCCCTTTGACTTCGCAACACTGCATGAAAAATTTACATTCCAGATCACCTCAATCAATACTCCCATTAAGCAGTAATCAATTGACCATTAACAAGCTGTTTCTTGCTAAATTGCCGGCCAAAGATCAGTTCGGACTAGCTCTGTGGAGCAGAACACCTATACTGTAAAAGCCAGGAAGTCAATTTTATGACTCTCAAATCCAAAGCCAAGCTCAGTTCTAGTATTTTTTTTTTTAAAAAAGAGAGAATAATTTGATTTTTAAAGGTCATCACACCAATTTTCTCTCCCATCCAAACATGTCAATCTAAGCATGCATATTTAATGATGACTAAAAAGGCCTGAAACAGCGCTGCTCGGCTGATATCTAATTAAAGCTGTTCAAACTCAGACCTTGTCCTGCCCTAAACTGGCCAGTACGGACCTTTGCAGCGCGGACCTTTGCAGTGCAGACCTTTGCAGCGCGGCAAAGTGAAGTGGAAAAGCTCAAGAGTGGAAAAAATTCACATGAAAATCAAATGCTACATTGTACTGCACTGGAGCGATAAACTACATAAATTAGTTTACAGTCACAACTTTCTAATTTTATGTTGGCATTTACAACCGATTAAAATTGTGGTAAAGTGTAGAAATCTTCGCGCACACACAGTTACACATCAGGTTTCATTGTCTCGGCCGAAAAAAAAAAAACAAAACAAAAAAACCTTCTCTTTTTACACAGCTCACAGTGTCAAAAGAGAATCTAGTAACACACACTCTTTATGCCATCTAAATAGACACAAGAGGACTAATCCCAGACACACTGCGCCTCTAATCTCCATATAGAGGAGAAGTACACAAAGTGAACAGAGAGATGGTTTTATCCATGGATTCACTCTTCCACTGCCTGGGCTCCAGAGGTGTGGGTGCAGAGATAAACGCGGTGGAAGGGGATTAAAACGTCTCAAACATTGGGGCTGTTTAATTGAAACCTCCCGTGGGACCGCACCGAGGGGGCGCGAGAGGGTGGGGAGATCGTCTAGGGAGCCGCCGCTGGAGACCCCCATGTAGGTGGATCCACTCCTTCCACATCTCTCAATAGGAGATGATGAATAGTGTGACATCAGTATCCCACAGGGAGCGGGGTGGGCTACTGTCCGCTGGCAAACAGAGCGCCGTGCTGCTGTTATGACAGAGATGGAGCATGGGGGGTGGAGTTTAACTGTGATCAATAATTAATCAGAACATTAAAAGCTTTTTTTTTTTTTTGGGAGGAAGCCAATTGAAACATTTATCTTGTGAAGGGGGTAGAAGACAAAGTTTCAGTCTTTATATTAAGCTCCAATTGGAAATTGCCTGTGCTATTTAACTGAAAGACCCAGTACTGCTTTTGTGTTACCAAATGATTATTTTTTATTATTTTTAACCTTTCTTAAGTGATTTATCCACATTTACTCAAATATTAAGCTGTATTAAGCTGAATTTAGCATCTCTAAGTGAAAATCTGATATTTATTGTACTGATTATGCCGATCTTCATAAAAGGCTGGATTAAAGGTAAGAGCTATTAAGCAGAGAAAAAGAAAGAAAAATGATTTTTTTTCTGCAAAATATATAATTTACTTCACATAACATAAATGTCTCCATCTAATGTCACAGATTCAACTCCATGGGTTTTACTGGTGAAGTAATGCTGTAGAAGACGATGTTTCCACAGTTACTATGTGGCCTCTGTATTCGCATCTGGATGCTCAGATGTATCTGATGACCATGAAAAGATTACAAATTACATTTTACACCAATTATCTTAATGCATTGATTGGATTAATCGATCAACAGGTATTAAACAGTTTAGATCAGTGAATGATTTTGGTTACCAGTGGATGTTTGGGCCTATATGAGTTAATTTTATATAAATCCATAAAACAGCAAAGTCTTATATATATATTATATATATATATATATATCGGGGTGTATATCCTATAAAATGATAGACCTGGAGATGCTGTCACCATCATTTGGTCTGGAGAACATTGAAGTTCTCCACTAATCTATCACTGAGGTTCTTACAGAATCGCAGATTTCGTGTGTAGCCAGTCTTTCCCATAATGAAGCTCTGAACCTTGTGACTGACACTGCTGAGTGATGGCTTTGGTCAAATCAATGAGATGTGAACAAGTGCTGTGATAATGTTGTTAGCCAGCATCATTTTCTCTTGTTCTTGGTTGAGCTGGTGATTGATAGCATTGGTGGCCATTTTATCCAAGGTCAAAAACTGTGAGCGTCAGACATAAACTTGCCGCACAGAGCGTGTCCTTGCAGTGCGTCTGATGAAAACAGCAAAAATGGCCGTTAAAAAAAAAAAAAAGAAAAAAAATTTGCTGAGACATCAAAAGGACATTTACAAGAAAATAGATGACATGACACTTTATTTTACTTTTACTTCTATGATCTGAAAAAGGTTCTCTTTTAATGCCACCATGACACATTCCCATGAGACCACTGTCTTGTGCATGTGCCACTAAAAAAGCTTCTATCCCAAAGCTGATAAAAAAAAAAGCAGATAAAGCCATAAATGGTCTTTACATATCCTTGTCCATTGAACGTCCAGCACATGGCACTTAGCGCCGACTCCCAGTAAATGCAGCGTCTGTCAAAGTGAGAGTGACAAAAGCTCACAGCATCCATTTGGGGAAAAGAAGCCAAATGGAAAAAAAAAAAGCCCCCAACACTTAGGCCAGTATTAGATCTGTGTCTTGAAAAGTATATATATGGGTTATAATGATCCCAGGTAGATCTACAGCTTTCAGAAACCCACAACAGCCTTAGCTTTTGTTGCGTTCTTCATAGTTGTGGGAGGTATAATTATGGCAGCTATATCTCCTGTCTGTCTTGCTTTATGTGAAACTCACTTGGGTGCGTTCTCGTTAGGATTTTTAAGCAGCTGAACTGAGAAAATTAACTACATGAGAAAATATGATTTCTTTATGTTAAACTGATTAGAGATACTTACTCAGTTCTCAATTAGCCGCTTAAATTAAAGCAGTATGCACTTTCTTTTGTGAAACTCAGTTGGTTCCAAAGCTAACACCCAGTTTGTAAATGGTGACCAACACAGTGGCAAGTTAAATCAACAAGCCAAGACAGAAAACAAATTAATCGGATTGGATTTAGTTCCTTTGATCAACACAGAATCTAAGCACAGCAGTCACTTTCAAAGAGCAAGTTGGGCAAATTGTTTGAGTGTCATCAGGGAATCGGGGACTTTTCATTCTGGGGGGAAAGCTACTGTATAAACGACTCAGAACCCATAAGATACGGTTTTGAAAATGAAGAAAATATTTGTCAGTCAATATGATTAAATCGGAGGAAAAGCTCCAATTAAATCAGTCGAGTTAAAATATTACTTTTCATTTAAATCATGTTTCTGTGCTACAGTCGAGGGCATCGTTTCCATCATTTCCAAATGCAATGCAATTTACTACAATGGACCGTTAAATAAATGCACATTGAGGGAAAACTGCACCTTCACTTCTGTTCTTAACCATCTGGTGGCAGTCTTCCAGCTCTTAAAGACCCATGAGTGTGCTGCATGTACAGTCCCATAATGGGACCAAAAGCTGCCAGGCCTACTGAACAAAGGCTTTTGTGATGGGGATCATTTTCGCTTTATCTTCACACTAATCTTCAGGGTCCTACTCAACTTCACATTATCTGTTACAGTACACAGATCATAGGTCAGGCAGTGCAAAACTGGCATCGATGACTGGGACAAAGTGGCTGTAAAATGACACTATACATTAAGTGATCGCCGTAGACAGAGGCAGATGTTAAAAATAATAATTATTCATTTTATCCACATAACACATGTTCCTGTTGATGCACATTTGTTTATTTGCTTCTGCTGCTGAATCCCTAGAGAAATGGGTTTGTTGGGCACATTCAGTGCACGTGTTTCTCTTAAAGTCACTACATAATAAAATTAGATTGCGTGAGACTTAACTGATAAGGAGACAACGGTGTGATGTTATCAAACACATGCAGCAGTGTTGAGGCATTAGAGCTAATGAAGCCCTTATGGTGCCTGTCCTTTGTGTGAAATGATGATGTGGCAGCAGCAAGTCTCACCATGAGCTAATGTCTTCCACAGTGACAATGGTCCTTGTTGTGAAAGGACTTTAAGCAGAGCCCCTTTCTCCCTGAGTGGCAGTGACCCCCTCACTCCACGCCCACTGTTTTGACTGTCAGCAGCCCCTCCTGTCTTCCACTCTTCAGTCCTAATGAGCCATCTCCTGGGGCATGGCTTTACCCCCACCAGGGGTAAAGAGGCCATCATGTTGCTCATCTAAAGACGACACATAGCCATGACTTCCCCCTAATTGTGTGCCTGTGTTGGCTCATTTGTTTTCGTCGTTAAAAATTCACCCCCATATTTCCCCCTCCCCACTGATAGACCGGCTGTAAGCAATTTAGAGGAGCAGATCGCTCCTATTGGCTTGGGAGGACTTTGAGGCCTCTTCCCTCTGATGTATGGAAACACACAACAACACACGCAAACAAAGAGGTTTGCAAAGAACAACAGAAATATTAAACACAAACATTTCTTTTAATATGTATGCAGACATATGCGCACGCAGACACACACACACACATACACATACACATACACACACCCAAGTCCCCTTGGGAGTGAGTATGTGTGTGTGGCGAATTTCAAAGTAGTGCACATCAAACCCAGACTGACTGTGACCTGCTGAAAAGGAGACCTTTAACTGGCACATTAAATATTGATGTGGTAAAGTTATGCAGATTGTTTATTGACCAGCTTCACAGAAGAAATGGGGGAGGGGGAAATCCCCGGCTAACTCCATTCCATTGTAATTAGTTTGATTCCTAAATACTGTTTAAATGTACTTTCGCTTCAAGACAGTTGAATAGTAATCCAACAAACAAAAAACAAACAGTAAAAGGAAATAATTAAAAAATTATGCCCCTTTGCTTAAGTGCTTCTCTGGAGTAAGGCTTTCGTTTGTGCTGAATGGATCTGGGAATGCAGAAACAATTAAGTGTGTAATACCTCAATCACGCACAATTACGGCTGATTCAATGTAAACACCAGCCTCCTCTCTGCTCCTTGACTCATCTGTGACATTTGCCAGGTGCTGTTTGCCTTCGCAATGCCGAGGCTATTATTAGTTTAATACCATTGAAGGATACTGGAGCAGACTCAAAACAATTAGGATTTACGTAGGAAAAGTAAGAATCAGGAAGAGGGGATTACGTTCTACATGTCATTTCTCCTTTTAATGAACGCAAGAGAGTTTAAAGGAAGATAAATGGTACAAAGCTGACACAGTTGTTAATGCTTGTACATCAGGTACTGTCAGATATTCAATGTTGATGTATTAGTGAGTTGTGTTTTGTTGAAATGCTGACAGTTTTTGTATTAGTTTTAAGTTGGCGCACAAATATGTAAAAGTATTGTCATTTCTATTGGCTGTTTATATTTCGTTAAGTGAGTTGCATTTTTAGTCGTCACTCACCTTCCAAAACGGGTGCGGTCGCCATCATGAACTCCATTCAATCAGGGTCTTAACTGATCTCTGCTTTATCTGTCCGATTATCACAGCTTTATTTCGTCAAACAAAGGAGCAATTAATTCCCTTTCTGTAAATATTACACAACCATAAATCTCTTCAAGAGTGGGAAATCATAGGGAAAAAAAATGAGTACCTTGAGGGATACAGTGCTGTGTGTGGTTTGGTTGGAAATGTTTATAGACTGAAATCTTTAGAAATCAAGTGCAAACAACAAACAAGAAGCAATAATTAAAAGTGGAACGATGATTTATTCAGTACCAGATGTCTTGGCTCAACTGTTCAGCGCGTATTCTTGTCTGTCAAATCATTTACGTACCTCACAGTAGTCGGTTTCTATGGGTTTAGCCTTCCATGCAACAGACACACAGTGAGAAATTCTACCAAAACTGGGTAAAGAAAGAAAGGTTTGATTTGAGGACCTATAATGTACACTTGGATATCTTAACCAGAACGAGAAGCATGTCACACACTATTATTACCATCCACACACAACTGAGAATAGACGACGGAAGGTGGAAATGGCATCACGATGAATCAACGTCAATGATAACTCATGTGATTGATCATTTGGGAGCACACATCAATTACATCAGTATAATGGGAATCATTATTTCTACTACAACAGGTGATGAAACTGTATGGAAGGAGCCACTGTGATGTCACGTACTGCTCTGAAACCATTGAATTAGCAATTTATGTATGTGCTCCATTGCCTTTTCAGAGACAAAAGTGTCCATATTTGGATAAAGGGGTGGAGCAGGAGAACACAAGGGGCCGGACCCTTCTACAACGGGTTTTGCTAATGGTAACATAAGTATTAAGAGTGGCTCAGTTGGTAAGGCACCGGGCTGGTGTATAGGGGACATGTATAGTTCAGTTAGAAAAAAAAAACATGTTCAATTTAATAAACAAAAGCTCGTAAAGACTCACGTAGCAGATATTAAAGTCTAGTATTATGAGCTGATGTCTTACTAATGTAGCAATAATTTAAAGATGAATCACAAAATCTCTTTTTGAAACCAAATAAATGGATAAAAGCAGAATAGCTCCTCTTGAAAACAAAAGTGGCTTTCAGTGTTGCACTTTTTCAGTGTTGATACTTCTTTATTGGTTTACATTTGAGCTAGTGTTCTGACCCTTTCCATGAAGAAATATTGTTACCTGTGGTAAAATCATTGTTCATCATTGTTGATCATTGTCACGGAATACAATGACATTTATATGGCTAGATTTAGTCCACTTTGTTATTGCTATAACCTGGTTCAGATAAGAGGGCCGTGCTATTGGATCTCCAAGGTTACCCATATGAATTGTTTGAAACAGAAGATGCACACCTCATCTTGTTTATCCTTGATGAAATCATCTCTGATTGGTTATACTTCTAGTCACAGCAGGTATAAAACTACAACGTGTCCATCTTTTTTTCTTTATTCAGTCGGATAACGACTACTGCACAGAATGAAAAAGTATTCATATTCAGAGAAAAACAACACAAGCAGACGCCAGTTGACGTAACTGTTCTGCTCTTTGTTTCCCATCAGCGCAGTAATAAATAAACTATAATCTGCGCTGAAGCTGATGAAAGATCCAGTCTCCATAAGTCACTGACAACTGTGTTAGTTTCTTCGGCACGATAATGGTTTCATTCACAAATCAGCAAATGATATTTCAGGTTGCAGAGCGTGTTACTCACAGAGTCAGACAGATCACATCAGCTCCCTGTGAAAGACATATCCACTGTCAAACAGCCCCGAGATGTAAATGAATCATACAGTGTTTAATCAAGGGAGTGAGACTTCATTGTTTTCCAGTCAGACTACCTGCCTCTCAGACAAGGAGTGTCAAAGGGAGGGTGGGGTTTTGTGTGTGTGTGTGTGCGTGCGTGCGTGTGTGTGTGTGTGTGTGTGTGTGTGTGTGTGTGTGTGCGTGCGTGCGTGTGTGTGTGTGTGTGTGTGGGGGGGGGATAGACATCACACTGTGCACACTGTTAAACCTTAAGGAAATAAATGTATTTCTGTCCCTTTCTTTCTTTTCTTTTTTTTTTTTAAATCACAGGATAATTTTGTTGTTTTTTTTTTATCTCATTTTATTGTTGCATCCCACAATACAATCTCGAGTCGTTGCGAAATCTCACGTTTACCATTAGCCACGGTGAATGACATTACAGATCCAATCCAATTTGCAATAAAGATTAAAACGGCACAAGCTCAGTGTGAAATTGTTTGACGAACAAAATGTGCTAAAATTGCTAAAACATACCCATGTGGATCGCCCGGATCAGATATTGGCTCATAATATGGTGGTTCGGTACCTGGATGCTGTTGCCAGACCGGCATTACAGTGTTATGGCATGTCCTGACCTTCTGTTCCTCTAGCTCTGCACGGATGCATTGCTAGCAGTGAATCCAGGCCAGGCAGCGCCGTGTGGCTAATCCCTTGATGAAACTGCGCTGCCAAAGATACCTACAACGGTTGGCACGGTGGCGGAGAGTGACAGTATCACTGCTACGAAACTCAATGTTGCCTGTTTTATCCCAGAGAACTGCAGATACACACGGAGAGATAAGGAGGCAAGACGGTGATACAGTGTTTTTGCCTTAGGTGAGACACCTGTAACTGTCTCAACATGACAGAGAAAATAGAGATCAGAGGAG
>JAPTHA010000016.1:11863025-11886325 GCA_029814585.1 Gymnapogon annona | reverse complement strand
CACACACACACACACACACACACACACACACACACACACACACACACACACACACACACACACACACATATATAATGCAGATTAAAAGCCTATTTTGAATTGAGCCATGGAGCAAATTACATCTCTTCTTAGTGCTTTCAATAAAATGCTTCACAAATTGGCAAAGGGTTATGGGGTGCCACATCAAAATGACAGAATAATTACAGAAAGAGTTGATTCACTGTTGGAAAAAAGAAAAAAAAAAGAAATCTGAAAGACATGGGCAACAGACGAAAGCCACTTAGTGTGATGTAGCAGTACCAATTTAAAACTGCGTTCTTTCAAAATAATAGAGTAGATAACAGCTTGTTGGAACATCACAAAAAAAAATTGGCCATAATTTATTGTACAATTTTGGTCTACATCTTCAGTCTCTTTATCCTGACTGTTCATAAACCTTAGACACCCCATTCTGGTTTCCACCAAGGGAGGTCTGGCCCTCCTAGTGACCCCAGTGTACCCCATCAGACTAAACAATGATGCTGGGTCACCTCCTCGTGGCCCATGACAGATGGCTGGCTCCTCTCAGCGGTTACCACCATGGCCAAGGTCACCTCCCCTGCTCTGCGCACACCTGCACCCCAACACTTCTATCATCATCTTTATTCCTGCTACACCTAGCATGCAGCACCCTTCCCCCAACTCTGCACCCCCTCTTCCATGTCAGGAGTAAAATGAAGCATTTAAGATTCTGCTGCTGTACCGTGTGATATGTTGAGGACTACAATGGACCTATGAGACACTAATAAAACTATATATATATATATACACACACAAAAAGAACATTTGGATTAGGACCTTTGTAATCAATGAACCTCAATGAAGTCACTAATAAAGACATGATGCCAGGTTGAAAAAACTTGATGAAAGAATGGAAAAGCACAGGAAAAAAAACACTATTGTGAATTACAAATGCCTCCATTGCATTATCTTGAATCAATTGGCACCTGTGTCACTCCAAGAAATGGTCCACAGCGGACCAGTGAAATGGGGGAGTACTATTGATGAGAGGCTCTGATCCATAAGACAGGCTACCTGTCACCGCCACAGGAGTCCCTCCTTCGGCCACTCAATACAGCAAACCATCAGATCAATGTCCGCAGACACCGTCCTCCCCCCTACAAAACTAATTATCTGAGCATTTTACACTGCCAAGTCCTCTCCATGCTTTGTTTATGCAGGCTGCAATTAGTGAAGAGCGTCAATAAAAGACAGGGGAGGTTCTGCAGAAGGAGGAACAATGGCAGAAGGTGAGGGGCGGAGTCTGACCATAGATGCCACTGCAAAAGCTTCAACTAGCAGCAGGCATGAAGGCGGGGCTCAATGTGTGATAGCGCAGACTGGTAGCGCACATAGGAAATGTTACAGGCAGAAGATCCAAGACGGACTGTTCCTGTGACTTTCTCAAGTCAAGTCGGAGGGAAGTGCCAAAGCACTTGTCGTCATTGCATTTCTTTCCCACAAGAGTGATACTGCTGGTTCTATATCACTTTAGCATGCACAATTAAGTTGCTGTGAATATTTATGATGGGTTTAAAGACATCTTTCTCAGTCCCCCAGGTGTCACAAAGTGACGGTAATCAGAATCCAGAAGAGCCGTCTGTTCTCTGTCGATAGCGTACTTGTCTACCGAGAGCCGTAAAAAACCCTGCTTCACTCTGCTTCAAAAGGTCTAGTTATGGTCTTTTAAAGCCATCTATATACACAGAATAAGAGGCCTTTCCCAAGTTTTCCCAAGTTTCTCGAAATGGATAACTATTAAACAGATGGTGAGGGTAAAATATGTTGATGCTGCAGCATCATTTGCATTTTGATACACACACTTTCAATCTAGAGATGTAAAATTCTATGGGTGGGGGGGGTTCTAATTTAACAGGCTTTTAACACTTGTGAGACTGTCAATACAAACACAAACAGTTTGACCGTCGTGGTGTCAGGTTGCGAGTGGATATAACGCACTTGTTCCTGAGCGTGGCTCAACGGGAGGCACAGCATAAAAAACATTTAAACGAGAGACTGTTCCACAGGGATATAATGGTTGCTTTTGTTCCAGGCAGGTCTAAGGCCCACCATCTGTCAATAGAGCTATTTCCAGAGTGTCACAATGCTGTCCATGTGGCTGAAATTCTGGAGGCAGATTAAAGGAGAAGCCTGCAGTGAAGCCACTACACATTTTAACTGTTTTGCTATAAGAATAGGTGGTATGTCATTGAATCAGACTTAAATGGAACTAAATGTAAACACAAGATAACGATTATGGGTTTTTTTTCCAAGTGATTTTTAAACATTTGAACAGCTGTTTATATAATAAATATCATCCATCAGGTCAAAAATATTTTGTAGTGAAAAAAAAACACACAACAAGGTAGATTTTTCATGTTTTTAGTAGTGTGGAAAAAAAGGCATGGACCAAACATTTGGCTGAACTTAATATTGTGACAATAGCAATGGTGGAACTGGACCTGTTGGTGTCTAGTCTCATTTAAAACAGTATTAAAGACAAAAAGGATGAAGACAATGTGGTGAAGGGAATCTTGTTGAGCAGCACCATTAAACAACAAGACCAGCAGGTAGTTAGACGTTTGTGTAAAGTGCATGTCATATCACAATCAAACAGAATTTGAATTGTGTGTGTGTGTGTGTTGTTTTATTTACCTGGACACTTGACCCTAAAGAACAGAGGATGAAGGATCAAACAGACTGTAGACACTGCTGAGATGAGGCTCCAGGTGAAGTATTCTTTACTGTGTCTGTCAAATGGCGTGCTATGAATGTATTCAGAAAACACACACGCAGCTTTGCATCGCTGCCAATTTGAAAAGTTAGGCTGGTTTGCTTTATTTTGTGCGTGTGTGTAAAGGCCTTTATAATCACTGGCTGGTGCACGCTCTATGTAATTCTGAACCAAACACCAAATACATTGGTCCAGAATCCACAGATTTGTGTTCCAGTTGAAAACAAAATACTTCTTCCATGACCTGAATTGTAATGTGATGTTATCTGCAGGAGTGTTATATTCCACAGATAAGGACGTTGCTGTAAGATAAAATTCTTTTTTTTTTTAATTTAGGTCTGCAAACAAAAAAGCCAAGGTGGATCAGTAAGAGAACCAGGAGAACCTGAGGCAGGAAGGTTTCAGGACTTGAAGGCGACTCTGTGCTGTCTTCCACACTGACACAGATAAGACTGAGGGCAGGTCAGGAGCAACGCAGGTAATAAATGAGGCTGGCAACAGGTAAAAGTTATGAGACAAGCTGAGGTTGGGCAGCAGTTGCATTGGCAGAAGAATCCGTCTGTGGAGGTGGACACACTGGTACAAATCAACCTGGCAAAGGTCAGCGGCTGGAGAGCTGGCTTTTCTACTGCCTTTGACTATACTGATGGAAGACAGCTGAGTGTCAACAGGGGGAGGTGATTAGTGGGAGGAGGGCTGCAGACATGGAAGAGTGGTTATGAGGTGTTAGGAGAAAGCCAGCGAGTCAAACAGAGGCACGAGTGTGAGAAAGGAGGCGGCAGAGAGGAAGCAACGAGACCACAAGAAGAACCATAATGTTACGTGGTGAAGGGTGACAGTGTAACTCCACTACAACTACGGCACAGTCGATAGATTTCCATGTTAACAGTCGAGCAGTCAGTGTGTAATTTTCCTCCAGAGAGCTGCCAAGTCCAGGCCACCAGCTTGTAAAACCTAAAGACTTACAGAGTCTCGTCCGTCAAGAGCAGTCTTATCTTTAATTAAATTAAAACCTTGATTTCCCTCAGCCGAGAGTTGATTTCCTCCTGGTATAATTATACTGGTGTAATGTGTGCAGCCACGTGTTTGGTCACTGGCAGATGATCTATCAAGAGACCACTGATCCCTGACCGCAATAGCCTAGTGCGCACCTTACCTTGTCTTACATCAGAACATATAGTGAATTCTGCAGCATCGGCACTATCGATGTGACGGTGTGAAGGGAAATCTGAACCGTGACAATGTATTCACAGTGACTCAATTCCGAAGAGAATCCTATGATGTGTAGGGAGGAACCTTCAGAAGAACGCAGAATAATCATGGCAGAATGAAGAGGTAGCCAATGTACATTTTAGCAACGCATAATAAGCTCTATCCCAGAAATTACATGATGATAGAATTAAGGAAATCATGGTATTTTAAATGGCTCCAAAACCTGCGGGACGCTCAACAGTTTGTAGAAATCTTCACAAGACAAATTACCTTGATGATTATTTATTTCGGCTTTTTCCCTTCTGGGGTCGCCACAGCAAATCCAATTCGCATATTTGATTAGGTAGGAGGTTTTTTTTTTATGTCGGATGCCCTTCCTGACACAAACCACTGGACGCTCATCCCAGGAATCCAACCCAGGTCCCCTATGCACCAGCCCAGACAAGACAAATTGATGATTTCTTTTGGCCTTTCCCCGTCCGGGGGTCACCACAGCGAATCCAATTTGCTTATTTTGATTTTGCAGAAGTTTTTACACCGGATGCCCTTCCTGACACAACCCACTGGATGCTCTTACCGGGGCTCTTACCGGTGCTTTGCCAACTGAGCTATCCAGCCGGCAGCCGGGACAAGACAAATTACCTTATGAAATTGAAATCACTACATCCTGCCAGCTGAGTTGACATTTTGAGGATCTACGGAGGCTAAAGAGTACTGTGATACTTTCGTAGCAAAACGATTCAAATGTGTTGAAAGCCATTTTTATTTTTAAAAGAGAAATTACTCGAAAGCTAAATATCAACGTGGCTATTTTCCTGTTCTGATTGTATATTAAAGACTGTGTGATGAGCCGACAAATGTCTCTGCAGGCATGCAGACACTAAGGAAGTCCTCTCTCTTTGGTGCCGTTCCCTGTAGTCGCTGCGTTAAGGGCAGAAGTGTGGCGCTGCCTTTTAATCAGCACTGATGTCAGAAGCTCCCATGTGTGACCGAGGCCCCCAGACACTTTGAAATAGCTCAAGAAAAAACCCACTGCCGACTCCCTCCGCTATGCTCTCTGACAATCCCTTCTCCCTCTGTTACTTTCTCCTGTTTGTAGTTTGTCTTCAGTTGCTGTGTGACGTTAGACTCCAGTCTGTGTTATCTCCAGACGGCAGCCTCGGCGGTGAGGTAGCCACCGCACAGAAAACCACAAGATCACGTCTCAAAAACAACCTTAGAGCAGAGTCTTATCAAATGCCAGGTAAGTCTCTGATGTCCCAAGTAAGTTCAAAAACATCAAAAACAACTGCCAACAACTATCTTCTCACTTATCCTTACTTCTAGAGACATTTATTCCAACTGGGGATATTTTAGGCCGGAGTCCTTTAGCAGCATAAACTGGTCAAACACACCAAGTGGAGCAAACACACACACACACAGCAAGGCTCTGTGTTTCAAATAGGTTAGGAATAACTCCCTCACATGAGGTTTGCGAGCACAAATCCCCAATAATAGTCAAGTTTATATTCTCTCATTTGTTTTTGGAAGCAAAACAAAGGCTTCGTCGACTCAAACGGTTTCCTGACATCCCCAGTGCAACAGAAGGAAGCGTCCTCCCCCCTTATCTAGGAGGAAGACGCTCTTTGTTCTTAACAGAGTGCCGAGAATCTTTGACAACATCAAAGACCGGCGGAGCATTTCTGCAACTACCGTTCTAATGAGAGACGACCATCCTGCACGGCTGTGATTACAGCGGCTTCATTAAGAGGTGAACTGACGCGGTTGCGCTCATGTGGGAGCTCTTCAACTGCACTGAAGTCCCATCCACTAACGATCAGCCCTGTCACTGAAGAGTGACGGGGGTTAAAGCGCTTCTCTGATGACTTTTGATCTTTTGAAAATACAACGAGCGCTTTCCTATTGTAAAAAGCTTGAAAAAGCCACGGCACCAACGTTGAAAGAAGATGACATGTAAAATCAGTTTCCTGCCAGCAGCTGAAAGGAACTTCCCCGCTGTAGTACAACTCCTCCTCAGGCTGCAAAGACCCGAGCCAAGCCCGGATCTGTTTATTGTTGCCCTGAGAACGATTCACTTACACAAAAGAGAAGGAAAATAGAGAGGACTCGGTTAGCTCTACGGGTTAGCAGACATAAACCTGACAAATCACCAGAAACCGACCCAGAGTGATGGAAAAGGAACAATCTGAAAACAACATGACCCTGAATCTCCTTCCTTCACCGGGGGGACAGTAAGAGTTTATTTCCACCTCAGTCTTCAGCAGCCATGCATCACAGCATCCAGCCTCTGTATTTACAGCCTGGCTACCACACACTGATATTGTTATGGATTATTCTGTAAAATTGGTCTTTGTAATTTATCGTGGTTTATGGTGAGATTAATTGCTTGACCTTTTTGGCCACGTGGGCGAGACATCCTGAGTCTGCATCTATTAATGTGGGAGAGAAGGAAAAGCATAAAAAAATACACGTATTAATTCTACAAATTGTACCTTTCTGGGAATAATAACATCTATAAAAGGCCTCCTGATTGCAGTTATTCACCCAGACTACCTGCTCTACCAGCTTTCAGTGGAAATCAATTAGCAACAATAGATCTGACTCCACCTTTACGTGCACCGCCCTTCCTCCACTAAATGGGGTGAATGATTCAAGACTCCCCCCTCTTCTTGTTCTAATTATTTCTATGCATTAGGTCTCCCATTAAAATTAGCAATGTTTTATGGTAATCCTTTTTGAAAAACACTGTTGCTGAGGGAGATAATTATCTCAATTATTCAGGATCTTATACCCAAGATTCATAGGGTACAGCTCCCCGTTTGCTTGGGGCAGTTCTTCCTCACAAGTGGAAATAATTGAAATGTGGCAGATGTTTAATTACTGGTATTTTAAATACAGATAGTAATGAAGAGCACATCATTTTAACATTGAGGCATAGGATAATTGCACATTTAATACACAGTATGAGTAATTGTTTTCTTAGTAATTATTATGTATCACTAGCAAAAATTTGATTAAGTTCATAATTTATCATACAGAAGAATATACTGAATTAGGCCCATTTACTAGGGTGGAGAAATGGAAAATAAAGACCAGGACTCCAACTGTACAGTGTACAGTGTAGACAATTCGGATATTACCGAAGCCATGAGCAGAAAAATATTATGTTGGATGATGTATGATGTGCCAGTGTTGGGAAAGACATTTCAGTAGGACACCACAGGAAACATGGTCTCCAGATATGATCTAGAATTCTCTTCATAATATGAGTAGGCACAAGGGCACCGGTCTCACAGGACATCATCTATTATTCATCTGAGGAGTTCATGAATGAATAATGAAACAGTTTTACCATATATGTTTTACATTATAAACAGGAAAAACACAATTAGCACAAATTTTTGTCTCATTAGCTCATGTTGTGGTTTGGAAATCGCAAAAAGCATCAGAGAAAGGAACATTAATTGGGTTTGAAATGTAAAAAAAAAATGCATTTGAGGAGCATTATCGTGTCTGTCATTCAGAATTAGAATTTAATATGTGTAATTTAGAGACAGTACAACCTGAAAGGGCAGTAAGTGAACATGCATAAAATACAAACACATGGGTAATTGTATGTGAATGCTTTAAAAGTGTTTTGGGAGACTGGTGTTGTGACATAGCATGGATATTCAGAGACATAAAAAGCCCAAACTGTTAAGATGAATGACATACATCCAAGCAGCAGGAAATGGTTTTCTATCCTCCAACATACTCCACCTCTATTATGTGGGAACTGATTAAATGTAAACCTTGACATCAGCTCTAGAGGATGGCATCAGAGGTAAACAGGCTTGACTTTGCTGTGCGAGTGTGGTGTGGAAAAACAGATGAGAGAAGAATAATTTCTAAGTCACTTGAGGTTATTCTTCTTCCTAGAAAATATGACTTAAGACTCATTTGAGCTGTATTTCAGTCCGACAAATCTCCATTATTGACCAAAAACCTCTCAGTTCTCTTTGTTGCAGTGGATGACATTCTTTATGTTACAATAAAGATTCAACTAACCCCAAATATATTATAACACTAGCATCAATACACCTGATACACATATCTCAAATATTTCTGTGCCACTTATACATATAAGACTATGAGACCAAAGTGATTCATTGTGAGCTATTGACAGTTATGACAAGGCCATTTTAAAATATATGTACATAAAACTTTACAGCATGCATTAAATAATCCTAGTAAAATGTTACATACTATGTATTCCAAAATTGTGTATGTGGTCATAATAATATATCACCTTATGGCAACATTGATCTTAACAAAGTGCCATGTGTCAGATATTATTATTGTTATTATTATTATTACTATTATTATTATTATTATTAATGTGACAGCACGAAATTTCCCTGAGTGGGACAAATAAAGGTATATCTAATCTATCCAATCTAATCTAATTATTACTGTTGCTGTTGTTATTTTGATTATATTGTGAGAAACAATAAGACTGTCTGGTTTTTGGGAGTTCATCAGACAGACAACTCTGACAAATAACTTATAATAGTTAACCCTAACCTCAACCCTAACGATAAATTATTAAATATAATATCATTTCTTATCCTTAGGACTAAAATGAGGTTCAGACTGGTCATAACCCCGTCATACAACAGATCACTAAAAACATTCTCATCTTCATAATAATCAGCATAAAAGGACCCCACAATGGTGTCCATCTGTCTGGGAGCTTGTGAGGGCAGATGTCTCCCACCCTATGGTCCACCTCTCACCCTCTGAGGCTCCCTCCTCCGAAGCAGGTCTTTTAATTAAAACATTGTCTCGGGCCTGTTCCATGCGTGCAAAGCCCCCTTTTCCATCACAGACGCAGGTCGAGCCCAGCGTTAAGCCCATGTGGATGCACAGGACGTGCCGGGATGGAGACATGATAAGAACGGACATGATACAAGAACCTCACTGTGGGGCGGCGAGAAGACGTGGAGAGATGGTCCTGGTCCAGCTGCCCCCACCTCCCTCCACTTCATGCAACAGTTCACAGTCATACAAGCAGGGCCATGGAGGTAAACCATAGCTTTCATCTAATTATATGAGGCCAGACAGGGAACAGAACCCACCATGGGATTCAGGACAATCGCTATTACACCGTGAAGCAACAGTTTACACTTTCTCTACCTTGTCAGCGCTGTTTGTTTATTAGTCTGCGAGCGTGCACGAGGATTGTACGATACCCACCATATATTTGTGAATACTTAAAACTGAACGCGACAGCTGCGTGTGGAGTGATACTGGCATGCCCTGCGGCTCTCTGCTCCTTTCGTGGAGCATGACAACGCTGAGTCAGTCACAGAACCGACCCAAGAGCATGTCTATAAGCATGTTGGTACAAATGTTAGTGCTGGTTATCCACTTAGAGGAACTATCAAGTATGTAGGCGTCACAACAGTGCAGGTAAAGCTCAGACTGAGGCTTCCTCTGGGTGAAGTATAACTCGAATCTGCAGTCAGGACATCTAAAAATAAACTACTATCAAGTAAAAGTTCCACTTGGGTTTTAAAAGGTGAACACATGGTATGCTGTAAAAAAAAAAAAAAAGCAAAGGTTTAACCCACGTCACAAAGGCAGAAAAAGATTTCATTTTGAGGAGAGAACAGACATCTCTCCTTGAAGAACACATTAGCATAGTGCCAAATGGATTCCAACATAGAAACGGATGCAGCCCAAAGCAGATGTTGTCACTTTAATAAAGTCACAACCTGAGAAAAATATTCAGAGGCAAAATGCCATTTTATTTACAGAAATTAAGCATTTAAGAGGAGTCTTTGCGGGAGAGAAGGATGAGGCGACATTTGCATCAAATGGCTCAAATGCAATTGTGCAGATAAGTTGTGTAGGTGTTACACTGCTAGTGTATATGAGACAAGATTTGTGCACAGGTTTTTCCCAGGGGGAATGTAATTACGGACCAATTTACACCCCCTCATCTCTCGATGCTGCATTTATCTTTAGCAAAGTGCACTTGGATTGAAATGAAGCATGGCGATGGTCTCTGTTTATGAACACTATCAAAACAGAGCTGAAATGTTTGCCATATGCTGCACCGTGTTCAGTTTGTCCATCAAATTAGCCAGGATTCATCCCTTTTTACCGGATTTGGGTTTTGTCTTAGCTTCAACATATTACTACTAATTGGCCTTTCTTCTTGCCATGATGGTCGTTCCATGGCTTAAGCATATCATCCCCATCTTTAGTGTTGGCGTGATGTACTTCTGTTCAGTGGTTAACATGCAACCAATAGTACGCTTAACTTGGCAGCCCTCGGAATAGCTTCGTTTTAATGCTCCCGTGTTACCGAGGAGCAAGGGTGAAGTGAATATATGTCTGCAAATACTATTTAACAATGCCTGATGAATATTCAGAGTTCTCTTGCCCGGGCAGGAAATCCCTATCAGCCATTTCACGAACTATAGCACATAATTATGCCACCTCCAAAATGGAGATCTAACGCCCAGTCTTGTCTGATGCCCCCCAGCTTTTAATTAACTAAATTACTGCACACTCTACCCTTCTTTGATTACTGCTACAGGAATTGATTGTCCATACACACACAATGAATTGCTGTAGGTGTAAAAACTAGCTCTAATGAGAAGAACTGTTTCAATAGTAGGAAATCCTGAAATTCTAACAGCCTTTATTCTGACAAAATGGAAGTAAAATATAGACATAGTGCAGTCTTTGAGTTTAACCCTGACCTCATACTGCCTGCAAATTTGTGGTATTAAGGCTGCTGATGTCCTCTACACACAGATAGAGGACACCGTTTTGGCTGTTGGCTCCTTATCTCTGTAGGGGACACAGCCACAGATGACCCACTATGGTCCGACTGTATGGAAAGGAGGCCACCCCACAGACACAGTAATGTATTTGAGGCATGTAGGACAGGAGCCAGTAAAAATGCATTCACAGTCCACAAAGAAAAGAAAAGAAAAGAAAATGGACTAGAGAGATGGTAATTCTAAATTGAGTAAATTGAGTGTGTAGAAAATGTCAAGCAGTTTGTTTTTTTTTTTGCTTTAGCAGTACTTAGTGTCTGTGTATATGTGACCTTTCAGCAACGCTTCCTCAAATTATACCAGCACTGAACTAACTGGTTCTTATTTAAGTGTCACCTCATGTGCTGACGAATCCATCAGTCTTTCACCACTCCTTCATTGATGTACAGGAAATGTAAAAATGAAACCACTTATGGGTGTTAGAATTTTAAAGGTGAAGAAATAATATTGGATTTTCTGTGTATAATTTACAACAAGCACATTAAAAAAAAAAAGAATTTGCACTCATGGTTATTACACCAAGCAGGATTTTAATTTAGTTCAGGGTCTGACATCATCATATGTTGGGAGACTGTGCCTGGGGCTTCCTTAGAGTCAGCTACAGGGCTCACACTATCACATCTAATTTTGCCTCGACACAATATGGAGGAGCTGGTTTTAACCTCAAATTGAAATTCTTTAGCATACAAAGTAACTACAAATATGTGTGCAAGTGTCTCCAGATATCTACCAATGTAATTTGTAGGATGTTTAAATATTTGTTTGGTACCAAAGTGACACCAATTTTGTGTGTGTGTGTGTGTTATGGGGGGGGGGGGATGATGGTTTTCTGAGGCGTGGTTTGACTTGTGTTGAATGCTTTCAGCCACTGACAATATTCTAATGATGAATGATAATATACTACAATGTTGAATCACACTGCAGTAACTGTGAAAATAGGACTTTTGGGTCAGAGGTATCCACCAGGGTATATCAGCTGGTGAAACATGTGTCCACAAGTCTGCTGACCATTATTATTTCCACACATGGGAGCAAATGTCACAGCTGTATGCATATGGCACCTTTTGTGACATTCAAGAAGAATGTGATTTCCAATCTCTCCAACACTGACATTCAACAGCATGAGCTCCATGTTGTGATAGGATCTTTTCTCTCTCTCTCTCTCTCTCCCTCTCTCTCTCTCTCTTTCCACTGCCCCCCTTCTTTTCCCTAGTGGGCTCTCAGAACGGTGGTACAGGAGGCGGCTGCCACAGCCCTGCTGTCAGACTGCCATAGCAGCATCTTCCTCTCTCTCCCGCAGCCCATGGGGTACAGCTGACAACACATGATCCTCAGAGCCAGGCAGCCAGCTCCAACACAGGGAGAAGGCCTTCAGCTACTGCTGACATATTCCGAGGCCCATTTCAACAGATGGAGTTTTTACAGGTACTGTTTGGGGTAAAATACCTCGCTTGAGGGTACAGCATCTGGTCCATCACAAATTGGATGGCGTGCCCTGCCTATCTCCCTTTGCCACACATCTCTAACCCCTCTCACCTCAAACCCCCTGGTCTTTTTTCCTCCATTATAGTGTAGATAGCCACTGTCCATCAGAACACATAAATAGGAAAAAAAAAAAAAAGCTCGCTGTGGAGAATCCGCTGCACCAGTGAAGCGTCACTGTTTGGATCCTTTCTCAGATAAAATTTCCGTTCCCATTCTCACCAACACAATAAGCTGAACATTTCAAGCACTGTCTCAACAGACGCAATTCAATTCCACCCCCGACTCTTTTTCTGTGGTCTTCTAAAGTCTATGGGATGACACGGTGTTAAATCTCATTTCCGCAGCAACTTGAGCCTCGCAGTCCACTCCGAGTCTCCATCACTTACACTGCACTCAATAACCTTGGACTCGTATTTCTCTGGCAGTGATTTAACGACTTGCAAAATTACATTGCGGTTGGTTGAGCCTGTGTTGATGTTGATATCTCTACTTTTTACTGTCCTGTGTCCTGTCAGTCTCTTCCTGTTATTTATCATGACTCGCGCTGTGACACCTGAGCAACACCCAATCGCCATTCATCTCCCTGTTAAATAATATGTGCCAGGCCAGGGTTCAGATCAGAGGCACGCGTGAGCTATGAGCTTTTGAAAATGGCAGCAGATGAATTACAACCATCAAGGAGTTCCCTGGAAGTTGTGCCACCGAGCGCCTTGCGAAGGTCTGACAGGTTGTAAAACCAAATTTACACATTCAAGGCATCTAGTGTGGTGAGATTAGTGCGCTGCATAATCCTGCTCGGAGGAATTTATGTATCTTTATATTACAGAATGCCACAAGATTACCATGTCATGTAGGATGCAAAAACTGAGATAAACAATAAGAAGCATCAGAGGAAAAGACACCAGCTAAGAGACTTAGTGTGGTATTGTCACCCCTGGGTTTTATATGCAACAGAAATGGTTAAATCACAGGCTCCAAGCATTAAAACACAATTGGAAAGAAGGGAAATAAAAATCAATATTTGAACAGTCTCAGTCTGTGCATCTTAAGTAGTCTATGAGTGAGAAAGCATACGTGTTCCACTATGGTTGAATTATTAACAGTTCTGTGGTGCGTCTGTTATGTTCTGTGTCTGTCAAGTTATGTTTGTGTATATCTTGTCGGGTTTTATTTTGAAGTATTTCCTGTCTGCGTCTCTCCTTGTGTGTCTCTAGCTTCATCCCAAATTCCCTACTTCCTGTTTCCAATCACCCATTATTCCCAATCTTCTCCACCTGTGGGTCTTGCTTTATAAACCCCACTCCTCCTGTGTCTGTTTGCTAGACCGTAGTTTGTCAACCACTGGTTCATTCTCGTCTTGTCTGTTTTCTTGAGCTCCCTGTGCGTAAGTAGTGTTTAGTTTAGGATTTTACATTTTCTACTCTTGTCTTTTCTGATTTCTTCATTCTAAATCCTCTAGTTTAAGAGCGTTTTCTTTTCGTAGCCTTTTGTTTTTCCAAATTGTCTTTTTGCCTCGATTGAGTGGTTTTAATTTAAACTTTGTTGATTATTATTTTCCCGTTGTGGGTATTTTGATTTATTAAGATAAATTTAACCCTGTGTTTTTGTGAACGGCGCTTTTTGTTATTTCTAAAAATAGATATTCAGAATTGATCATCTGTAAGTGTTGTATGTTCTTTGGGAACGAATAAATAAATTATTTTTATTTTGAAAATTAAAAACCTGCATTTGGGTCGATTTGTCCATGTGGTACCATAATAGCATCTCAGTTATTCCACAGCATAAAGTGGTGAAAGAACCAGGAACAAAAGCAACACTGTTGTTAACTATTGTTGAAATTAAAATGCATTTAAAATCGAAACAAGTATCAATGACTGAGTGCTAATTTCCCATGCATGCATTTTACTATGTAATTCTATCAGAACCGCGGTGATCATATATGAATATATCAGTGCATGTTTTCCTTAAGTCATCACCTCAGTTTAACATCTGCCACAGCTGTTCACTCCCGTCACCTGACATCCCCAGTGACAATTAATTTATTTACCCATACTAATCGCAATTCAGTCCATACCACTCCATCATGATAATTAGTACTTAATACACACCGCTGTTGATTAATTTGTTTAAAATGTGCTGCAGCATGTGGACATAGACCGTATATTGCTGAAAGACCAAATGCATGTAAATTATACACATACTATGTACGAAGACTAGATGAGCTCCACGTGAAGCAAATCAGACACACAGGAGCGTTTACCATTTCTATAAAAGGAATGTTGTTGAGGGATATTAAATATGAGCAAGACTCGCTAATAACATCAACTGTAATCTGTCCAATTCTACAGAACACAATTCATCTGAATGAGTCACATGTCTACACATCAGCGAGTTGGGTTGACAATATAGAGACTCAATATGATTAAGTATTTACTTTGTGAAAACCGTGAAAAATGTTTAAAACCCAAGTGTTTCCTCTAATGACCTTTGTGGCACAACAAAAATCTACAAGATAACTGGTTTGTTGTGACGACATATGACACGCATTAATTACCAACTGTTATTTTCTATCATTGTAGAGAAAATCCTTCTCAATCTATATTTTTTTCAGTTTTTCTTGAGATTTAGAAAGGGAAAAAAACAACACACAAACATCATAAACTGTGTATACCATAAAAAAATACATTCTACTAATTGTGATTATGTTTTTGGTCCATCACACCCAGTCTCTGGGGTATTGGGTCTTGATTAACCAACAACATAAAGGAATCCAAATTGGATTTTGAGAATGGGCTTAGGGGGCATCCCAAAATAAAACCAAACCTAATGTGACTGCGAAAAAGTGTCACTTCTGATAAAAGATATGATAGACAGCACTCACATTGAGATTAATACTGATATGACAGCAAGACAATCATGGCAGACAAATGGCCTGTAATTCAATCAGTGGTGCAGGGCATGTCATGTCAGCCAGTCTATTGACTCTGACAGGCTGCACGAGGTGCTGGCAGACTTGTATTGACCCAGGGCACACAAAGTGCTGATGCTTCACTGTGTAAATTAGGATGAGACTGATCTCCGTCACCTTTGACCAGAGGCCTTAGGAGAGATCAACCTAAAAATTCAAAAAGGGAAATAGTCAACGCACTGGTATTTCACATTAAGTCTGCAATTTTCTAATCACTGGCATCATGGTAACAGCAACCTGCATCCACTGGTCTTGGTCAAAAATCGCTTCTTTTTTTTTTACTTCAAAATTCAGCCATCATTGAACAAAACTAAACACCGACTGAATATTAAAACACTATACCTGCTCTAATCATAAATGCTTTAAACACTACCTTCATAAGTTTTATCTTTTACGTCTGGATTCCACCACTTAGCTGTTGTATGGATCAGAAAAAGTAAAAAAAAATAAGGGGAATAATGTACCAAACAAACCCCTGAGCAAGTCAGGGTTGAACAATCTTCTTAAAAAATGGTATAGAATTAGAAGAGCTCATTTCAACCTTCAGAATCTCCTTGGTCTTCTTCCAGTCACAGCTCGGACACATGCACAACCATCCTGATCCAGATGCCATTCATTAAATAATTAACGTCTCCCTGAGATGAACTTTGATTTAATTGATTTGGGCAAGCCTGCTGGAGGAAAATTGATGGACCATGGGCTTTGCTTTGGAAGTGCAAGAGAATCAGTGTAGCTGGAGGATTTATTGAACACATTACAACAGGAGGCACAAACACGCAGCTCTCGCTGGCATGACTAATATTATTACAAAACAAAAACCATAGTTTGTGCTTAGGTAATTACTGTTTGATTGTATGGATGGTCGAATAAACTCCGCTGATCATCCCATAGTGTCGGCCAAGCAATTCATTTAACCACAACATAAGCCTTATTTGTAATTGAACATGTTTTTTTTAAGTTATTTGTCTTTCATGGGGCAGAGCTGAGTCGAATATATACCGGCAAAAAGAAGAAAAAAAAAGGAATATTCATGCAGCACCAACGAGTGTGTGTGTGTGAGTGAGTGAGCTGAGGCATAAGGGTGGGGCTCAATCATGGGAGAACTCTTAATTTATTTTCCCCCTTTGTTCAAAGACACTCACAAAGGCTTTGTTGGTTTGAAGGCAGAATGAAAACAAAAGAGAAGCAAATGTGGGCAGGTATTGGAACAGTGGGGGCACGGGAGGACGGGTGAAGGTAGACGCTGATACCTGAGCCCCGACACCTCAGCTGCACAGCTTGTGTGAGACAGGTGTTGCTTGCCTCAGGGGTTGGACCGTCTTCCACCTTACTGTACGTGATATTATTCCACCACCCTTCGCATGGAGAACGGCACAGGAGCTGTACACACAAACATGGGCAAACATGCATACAGAAAAAGAACAGAGAGGTGGATGGGGGCGGAGATTCAGGCGAGGCGAGCAAAGAGAAGGCATGGCACACACACAGAAAAAAAAAAGCTGCTGCTGCTGCTGCTGCTGCTGCTTGTGTAAATTGGCTGATGCTGCCTCCTCTTTGCCAGATTAACTCCACGGGGCAAGGAAGACGAGGAGGGAGGGGAAGCCTGTGAGTGGGGGGCTGGGTTCAGTCCTTTCATCAAAGGGTCTTTCTTTCCCCCCTCTTCTGAGCATGAGGGAGTGCCAGCTCCAGAGTGGGCAATGCATTCAGTGATTACATGTCAGGTTAAGATGTGAAGGTTCAACTCTATGAGGCTAAAATCTGTAAGGATAGCACGATTTACCTCAAGTTTTGCAAAACATAACGTTTGAATCACTTTTGTTTCGTTTAGCACAACAACAACCAGCGAGAGAGAATGTATAGTTGTCAACCTAGAGAAGGTGCCTTAAAGCAAAGGTACGGCACGTGAATAACAATGAGTTATGTGCATCATTCTGCCGTCCTATTAGTCTAATTCCAGCTCCTGTGTCCTGTGTTTGCATGTGCAGCTTCCAGGCCCTACAGCCTGGATGTTTTAATCTCTAGTACCTGGCCCGAGGCGATGAGACCGACCCTCAGCCCTAGGAGACAGGTCTGCTGACACTCCTTTGCGCTCTATTGTGAGGCTGTCACATCCCTCGCTCACATCCACAACCCATTTCTGTCTCCTCCTCTCCCCTGAGTGAGTGTAATAACATTAAGGAGTCAATCCCAGCTCAACCTTCCTCAACCTATACCCCGTCCCGGTGCATATCTTAGCATTAGCTCTTCTATAATCCTGGCCAGGGGCAATAATAATTGTGTCCACAGGGTCATCCCCTTCAGCTCTGAAACAGGACCTCCAGCACGACGACCTGCACGCCGCTGACAAAATGTCGGATGAACGACAGTATTTGACTCCTGCGCTTTATCTTTCTCTCATGTGGGCAAGGCTGAGTAGGCGCAACAAACAACTCATGAACATGAATCAGTTCTGGATCTGAGATGAACACTTAAGGGTTGCAAACTGAAATAATAACAAAAGGTAGGTTGAAGTAGACGCCGGTGAAAAATCTGTGCGTTAATCTTAATTGGAAAAACACATCAGAGGAAAAGGAAAGTGTCACCACGGTCTTTATGGGTAAATTATGCTTGATTCAATCACGAGGGGTTGAAGTTCAACATCTTAATCTCATTTGGGAACATTCACTCATCCGGTTAATTGCTTTAGCACACAACCTGTAGTTGTAATTGTATCACTTGGTTAATATCAGCATTTATGCTACTGTTAATCTGATTTTATACGAAGTGGGTGAGCATTGCTCAAAGTTGCCTTAATTGAGTTACGTGCTATCATTTTCAGTAAATTCGCTGCGATCTCTCCAGCTTTAAATGGATGGGTTGCTAGAGAGCAAAGTCCCCGAGGAAATCATACACGGATCAGACATGAAACAAAAGTGAAAGTGAGACGCTCAAAATTAAACATCAGTACCGTTTCATGGTGTTCTATAATGTACATATGTAGTAGAAATAATGATCGATTTATTCATGTTTCATTATATTTTACAAGCATTTGTTAATTATATTCGATGAGCATTTGTTTCATAGATACAATAAAATACAATTTTTTATTGGACATTGGACATTGGACATGGGGATTTACACCACATTATCCTTCTACACAAGGTAGAAATACAGGTACAGTAGACATTTTAAAATAAAATTCACTTATTTTATTTTAGTCTCATACCCATTAGAAGTGTAATGAACGACAGATCTGAATGTTGCTTAAAGCTGGAAACCTAATTGTGTCATGGGATGGAAAATGTGTATTTTTTTTAAAGGGATATGGAGTTGATACACAAACTTTAACACTTAAATGAAGCATTTCAGCCTCACAGACAAACTGTCAGTGCCTCTGTCGATATATGTAAAAAAGTACATCAGTTTGTATTACAATTGGTGGAAAAATACATCTTGAAATTTGTTCCATCATAAGACATTGTTCCGCATTTTGGTTTCTCACATTTCAAAATATTTATCCGTGCCTCTGCAGGGTAAAACAATGAATTTTGCATGTGGCTAGACAAAAGAGAGAAAAGCCTGGTATTGTGGTGCCCCCCAGAATCCACTTCAGACCCCCTGCAAGGAATCCTGTCTGAAGTTACTCTGAGAGGAGAAGGCATACCCTGCTATTCCATATTCATGTGTGGTTTATCTTGGGGAAGACTTATTCATCAAACAGGCAAAAGTCTAGCACAAAGCATGGCTATAGAAGCATGATGTTTGCATGGGTGCGCTGTCATTTCCATAACAGGCAGCTCTCTGTGTGCGTCTCTTCTCAATTTCGGACATGCAGAGGTTTTATGTTGGAGTTCTATACATCTACAGTGCCGGTTTGGTCACAGTGACATAATGTACATTTTTTTCTCTATTTATTAATAGTGTGCAAGTGGGGTATACGGTGTCATTTCTGAGGTCATCTTGGACAAATAATAGCAGGACTAAAATAAACTAGTGTGCATATGTATGAGCAGAGGAATACATATAAAGACCACTAAGGAGACTTGTGGTGCAATTGATACTGAAGGGACAGAATTGATCAACTCAGCAGTTGCTTTAGAATTAGACTTATACTTCCTTTAATAGTCATTTCAACACACTCACACAAAATGAATCTGGCAACGGAATGCCATAGATTAGCAACTTACAACCCAAAATAAATATGGAGAATGCTAAAGTGCAAAATTGCTGAAGTGAATCCAAAGCCATGAGTGGCTGCAGTGCAAAGGTGACAACCAAAATTCACACAGTCAATATAAATAAGGAATAAATAAGATGGACAGTAACAATATAAACAGTACAATAAAGCCCCATATGAAATGTGCTCTGACACGTTTGCTTTACTAAACACAACAAATATGTTACACGCTATAAGGTTTTACATCCAGTCAGGAGGAACCTTTTCATAATAACGACGAAAAAAAATTAAATAAAATAAACCTCCAGTACAGCGGTCTCCGTGAGTGTGGGAGGTTTTTCTGATGCAGTGTCCTTTGTCATTCTCAACTTAGCCTTGGAATGCACATGGCAGCTTCACGTGAATCACAAACCAAAGTCAAAAAGGCTCCGACTCCAACTCAACAGATGGTTAGAAGGTTCGCGTGCAGCTTTGTCAAAAAGGACAAGAGGTAATGGGGCTGTGGGCCAATAGACTGTCAAAACACTCCCAGAGTCCAATGGCTGATTTGATCATTTAAATGTTGTTTTTTTTTTTCGGGTTCTACTTTTTTTTCCTTTTACACACACACACACACACACGCACAGAGAGAGAGAGGTTCGTTCATCTCTTTTCTAACAAGAAACAAACACACAAATGCCTCATTTTAATTATTCAGAACATGGATAAAGTCTATTATTATAGATTCAGCCTGTGTCCACCTAATTAAAAAATTGCGCAAATCTGGGTGAGTTTAATGTGCACACTTCATTGGGAAAACATCTATTTTTCATTGTGTGAACAGGGACTGGTGTTATGGGTTGAAGTCTATTGCAGCTGTGCACGAGTGCCAGTCAGCAGCTCAGCCAAGATAAACCCTGTCTGCATGTAACTGCACCCTCTCCCATCACGAGAGACGTCAGCTGTTAACACGTCTGTAGCGCCAAAGTGATGTCCAGCATCCTGTCCAATAAACGGCCAGAACAAGCAGGTTACCGAAACACACCTTGTTTTTTTCCTCTTTATCAGGATATTTTTAGAGTGGGATGTTACTGTCGCGTTCCCTTCTTTATCAGAGCATTTGGAGGTTTTATGGTGATATGATTTATAATGGCTGGTGGCATGTTAATGATGCCAGGGAAGCCTTACCCGCCATCCATATTCATGAACAACTGTGTTTGGGGGCTGTGGAGATGGAAGGAGTATGGACTGCCACGTGTCTGCCAAAAACACCAAGTCTGGAAAGCGGTGCTGCCGAGGCCCCCGAGTTCACATGCCTGTAGGCAAGAGCCCACCTGTTCATCCAGACTCGTCGCATTCCCAGAGAGGAGATCAGTGACGACGAACCAACAAAGAAACAACAAGCTGAGGTCCACAGAGTCAATGTGCATTCAGACAACTCCGACCTCAAATAATGGATACTTGTAGTTGAGTTAACAGTTTAGAAAACCACTGGAACACTGGAGAAAATCTGTCTTTTTTAAAATTTTTAAATATCCCACTCCCCACCTCCAGCCCTATAAGGGAGGAGAAGTAGAGGGTCTTTGTTTCAGCTAATCAAACCGGCTGACAAAAACAATAATAACATGAGCATAAAACCATAGTTAAGTCTTTCTTTTAATTATTTAGAGGCATTCCTGCACCTATAATCAGCTGCTCATTTGCATTTTCATCCACACTTCATCACCAGAAGCAGTTTATAGCAGTCCTTGTCATAAGAGGCTCTCGTTTGTTCGGTACACCAGTACATAATGGCTTTTTGCAGAGGGAAGCAAAATGTGCTGTGATGTTACTGTTCGGGAAAACACACATACAAATTTATGCATCTTTTATCGATAAGCCATGCATTATTTCTCGTCTTTGAGAGGGCATGCCATGTAGTTGTTGTTGTTGTTGTATCTTAGTACCATTCTGTTAATTCAAACAACATCAAAGAAAAAAAAAAAAACTGCAGCCTCGAGTAACACGTGTCTTGACAATAGATTCAAATGAGGCCTGAGAGCGTTTTGTCAGCAAAGGAAAAGACACCAAATAAGCATCCACTAACGACAGTCCAGCAAAAACTAAAGAGGGGTTTTACAATGCGATTTGCAGCTCAACCTAAAGCAAATACCTCGGGAATGGATGTATCAACTAACTCACTTTATAGTCGTAAAACTTTTAATAAAAGCGGTGTGTATAATAAATCTTGTGATACTGCCTAAATTCTAAACTTTAACGTTACACGCTGGCGTCTTAAACTACTTACCTCCGAGGTCTGGCATCAATTTGAAGCCGTCCTTCATTGTCGTCCAAATCACTAGAGGAGGCAGCAGCATTTCACGTCCTATTAGTAATCATGACCTAATCAATGAGCTGTGCCTTTAAACAGCTGACAGCTAATTACCAGGGTGTGCCATGCCATTCAGGTGACCACAGGTAATTAAAGAGGAGGAAGAAATATCTGTTCCAGGGTTTTCATAGTGCAACATTGGGAGGGCAGTGTGAATAGCATGGATACTCCTGGGTGAGACCTAATTTGCTCCTCGGCAAATCAATGCAACCACCTCGTCTCGGTTGCTATGGAACAACATATACTAAAACACAATGACTGTTACCTTGGGGAATCTGCTCCCAGAAATAATCTCAATGCTGCTATTTTGACCAGTGATTTGTTAGTTCTTTTGGAAGGATTTCTCAGCCCTCGGAGGGATTTTGCGATCCAGTTTCATCCATGGGACAACGTTGGACCTGATCCTTGTTGCATCACAGCTTATTCAAAAGAATGGAGGTTGCAGTGATAGTAGATAGGTTGAAATCTGCGGTTTTAATACCCATGTGCAAGCCGCTATCATCCAAATGAAGCTAAGCTGATGAATATAATCGTTCGCTAAAATAATATGCTTGACATGAAAAGAGTAAGTTTGATATTGATAACATGTGAAGTGACCAGTGAGAGCCAAACATTTGTAGATGTGTTGAAATGTCAGCGTTGAAGGGGAGCAGTTTAGCTGTGCCACAGTGCATCATAACAGTAATCATTGTTGGAATCTGTCCCTTACATTGAAACTCTGCAGGCTCCATCCACTTCTATTTGACTTTACCGATACAGAAAACTAATAAATATCCTAATCTGGCACCTGAAACCACAGTTGAATAATGTATATCCAGTATGAGACCTGAAGATTTCAATTATATAAAGTGCAATTTTTCAGTAACAAAAAAAATTATGCATGGTATGTCATTATAAAAGCAAAATCTTATTTTATTATTGAAGCACATTTAAAGAAAATTGCACAAGTAACCAATAGCAAAATAGCAAATCTGCTGCAGCGTTTGTCATTATTTGCAAAGTCGTCATTTGGTTTTTATTTTGACTTGATCGTAAGCTTTAATGAAGCAGGAACCAGACACAACTACTGTACAAATGAGCCATTGTTTTGGCTCGGAGTGAATAGCACTAAAAGAGAGGGGAGATCTAACCCGCCTGCCAACTAACTCAAATAGGCAAACAGCAGGACATGCACTCACTGCCAGACAAGCCACCATCACAGCAACTGTTGCCACGGCACGGAGCTGCCAGCCTAGGGTTTGATTAGCGAATGTCTTGGATATGACTGGCTCCGGTACGAACGACGAGAGGAAGGGTCTTAAATGTTGTGTAATTAACCTCTTTACGTGCACATATTCTACTCCAGACATCAAAACTACTGACAGGCTGCTGTCAGCAACCTGCGCCAATCAAGCATCTAAACGGGGAGACAAAGAGAGGGGTACAAAGACAGCATTTGGGCTGTTTCTGCTGAAACTGTCTGACGAGACGATGCTGGTGAAACTCAGTGTTGACGATAAAGGGGAACCCCCACCCCTCAGCCC
>JAPTHA010000016.1:11843400-11857965 GCA_029814585.1 Gymnapogon annona | reverse complement strand
AGGTCCACCTCTGCATGAACAGTGTGTGTACCTGTTTGTACATGCAGTAATGGTATTAATAAGTACTGGTGTTCAAAGGGTTAATATGGATGTTGACAGATGTCTGAATCAGCACTTTTGTTGGTCTAATGTTTTAATAGTGATAACAGGTGTTTTTCTTTAAAAAATGTATACTTACCTCTGTTTTTCTTTACTTTGCCACTATGGGTAAGGAACCAAATTTGGAAACTCCACTGAATGAAGTCATATCACGTCCTCCAATATCACAGTACGGCTGACGTTCTCCATAAGTGTCCTATAAAGGGTTAAGTCAAACGTGTCGTGGCAACTATGGTTTATGACTTATACCAGTTATAAACACCACGTCTCAGTATAAGAAGCCGACAAAAACCTCCTCTGTAATACTCCTCATTTTCTCCCACACCCACTGAGCTTCACAGCAAACACTAACCAAAAAACCTGAACTGAAACAAACTGTCCAGCTGGTCTCACCAGTCGGCCAAGTTGACCTCTAATGATTTTGATCAAAACAGAATTAACAGGAAGGAGGCTAGATGTTATTACACAGCATGATGCAGTCTCTAGCTGAACGCACACTCATGTCTGCAATATAATAACTCAACAGGACGGCTTGTATCACACAGAGCCCAGGGCCCTCCTGTTACACGCGGTAATGAATCACTCTGAACCCCAACCCCCTCATAAAAATGAAAATGATTATTTTAATAGTAACTTATTATACTCTCAATGCTATTGATTCAAATAACAGGGGAAACGGTACTTCCTCCAAACAGGTACACAAACTTGCATACACATCCCAGCAGATGATGGGACAGATGGGTCAATAAAAGTTGGACTTTACAGGAGAATGTGTGGCTTAAAACTTGTAAAATAAACACTAAAAATCTATCTTTGATTCCACAAACTCCATCTATACCTTTCGGCAACACATTGCAGCAACGTGCATTCAAATGCATGGGTTTCCATTTAACATTATATGATTAGAGCTGCACAGAAACCGCACAGTCTTAATCAGTGTTGTGCAAGTTCATTTCAATTTCTAATCCATTAAAGATAACAGTCTACTGTAATTTAAGAGTATTCTTTGCCTTACAATGTTACTGTCAAGGAATTGCATTCTTACATGACTCCTGTTTTAATTTTGAGTTTACACACACTCATAAATTGCACATGCACAGCGGACTCAGAATTAAACTCAGTATTATCAGTAAGAAGAACCGTTTTATTCACATGAACTGTAAAGAAAACACAAGCTGCCATATCATACATTTGTACACAGGGTTGGAAAATCCCTTTTAAAAAAAACAAAGGTATTCGAAAATATGGGTTTTGATATGAAAAATGACCTTACATATAATAATTTCTTGGAAAAAGGTCTTGGTTTGGTAATAGTTAATAGTTAATTTATGAGCCTAACCCCACATTAGTGAAAACTGAAGTTATTGTAGAAAATCAGAAAATGGTAAAAATGGAGTAAAAATCATTGTTAAAAAAATCTCATGCAGCATCTTCAGAGGGCCTGAGAAAGTACATTTTTGTAAAACAAAGGGGAAGAAAAACGAAATATTTGTCATAGAAACAAACAAAACATCAAAATTCAACAAAACCAGTTTGTTTTCTTTTTTAACAATCATTTTCACGTTCATCTGTGACAGCCATTTGATTCGTCATATTCTAACATTCTTGCAACTTCAAAGAGTGAATATCATGATTGATTTTGTTAAACAGTGTCACAATTATTTGCTCTGAGTCGCTGCAGTCACTTCATAGGAAAGTTTTCTTTTGTTTTTTTTTTGTACTAAACACTGGATTCATTACGATTTGCCTACTTGAGGGGGAAAAAAAGAGGGGAGGACAAAAAGGGGCCAAACTGTTTTTGCTGTCCTTAAGTGAATATTGAGGTTTTTACAGGAGTTGCAGTAAATGTATTGGAATGCATAGAGCTGAGGCTTATTAGTGCTTGTACGTGTATAAAAAGGACAAAAGACGTGAGCCGTCTCATCTGGGCCTCTGTGTTACAGCGTCGAGATAGCGCTCGGTCCACGCCCCTTTTGAGAGACGCCGCGCTCGATGATGAGCACAGCTGCCGACTATTCATCACGTTATCGTCATATAGGCGAGTGTAGGGAAGGTTACAGTATGTCTCCTCGCCGGCTGAGGCACCAGAGACAATGGCTGAATTAGGAATAATCAATCACGATCTGTCACAGTGGCCCTCTGATTGATATGTTTTGGCTTAACATCTCACTTTCCGTGAGATAAACGTGGGTTAAAAAAAGCTGGAAAAGGCTCTTCATCCATCCAGAAACATACGGTAACTGCTGCTCTACCTTAGTGCATCCGCTGAGACTCGTTTTGATCAAGGCAACTGGAAGGTAAAACATTCACTCAACCCTGCGACCTGTCACGGGCCGGGCCGGCAGGGTGTGAGTGACAACAGCAAAATGCAGTCCATGATGAAATAACACAGTCCAGTTTGAAAGTCTAGAAAAAACTACAGAACCAGAGAGTTAACGTAAGGCGCAAGAGGCTGAATGAACATGGATAAAATGCTGACTGAGGTTTGAAACAAGTGAAAAGGCAAGGTCTGGGAACGCAATAACATTAGCTTATTGCTTTTTCTTTTTTTTTTTCCTCTTTATTTTTTTTTTCCCTTAAAAGGATATTTGTACACACCACATAATCATTATAAATACACTATACAATGCGATATAAAATATTTTATCTTAAAAGCAATATGTTCAGGCTCTTGCTTAGGTACACCTAAGATACCTGCACCATATGAAAAATAATGACTCAAAACAAGATGATAAAAAAGGCACTCCAGGTGTTGTTCATTGACTCTAAAGTAAGTATTGGCCATTGCCTGGCCATAAAAGCAACAGCAATTGTGCTCACGTTTGATCTCTCTGCCATTAACACGCATCGTGGACAACGAGGCACTGTAGCTCGGTGGTTAAGGTTTCCTCTTCCAGGCAAAGATCCGCCTCTCTTCTCCATCTCGTTTAGCACCTCTTTATTCCAGTAATATTCATAAGCTGGCTGCTACATTTCATCACCCTCCATCTTCTCACTTCCTTATTCTCACCCTCGACTTGCTTTTGTCTTCAAACTTCGACTTCGCGCAGTCCCTCCTGAGCACCAGACGCTGACATGCTGATGTCGAAGCAGGTCACCATCATGACACGGGACTTGCATATGTTGACACAAAACTCCAGCTCTTCTGTGACTTGTGCCAAGGCCTCCAGGTACTCTGAAGACTCTTTATCCAAATTCTGGTCCACCTCAACTATAAAAAAGGAAATGATCAGTAAACCTCAATGACATGTTTTATTAAAAAAAAAAAAAAAAGAAAAAAAAAGAAAAATGAAATAAGCCCTTTTAAGAATTCTTTTTCAGTTGCTTACATTCTCCTATCCACTTGCTGGGATCCATCATCAGTCGAACCTTGGTATCTTCAAGCTCCTCCAACAATATCTCGTGCTTTGCTCTCAGTTCTTTCACTTGCTGTTGTCTTCTTTCCAGCAATTTCAACTTGCTGTTAAAATACATGAGGCCCTGAGAGAGGAAAAAAAAAAAAAGAGATTACTGAAAGTCAATAGCTGCAAATAAATGATGAAAGGAAATAAGGGTTTGGCAAGTTTGACAAAGTCTCTCATTTACAAGTAATTTTCACCAGTAAATTAAACTAGAATTAGACGGAATAGGCTTTTTTGGTAATTAATAATAACGAATAGAATAGAAGTACAAAACAATAGAAAAAACTTTATTCTTACTTTAATCTGTCAAAAAAAAATGTGACCTCACCTTATCAACATCCTGGAATGGTTGCTAAAGACAAGGATTTGAGAAGAAAAAACAAGTTACGTATCTGAAGGAAAACAGAACATTTCGTACATAAAACAGTATGAACAGTACATCAATGTATGCATATGTTATTGATTTAAATGTTCCACTAGAAGGGGGGAAGTCGTGCAGTTATCTACTACTTGTCATACAGTCAGCAATGGGTTGTGGAGAAGAAAAAAAGTCAAGATATTTTTTCTCCTAATTGAAAGTAAATCAAACCACCATCCAGCTGATTTAATGTCTTCTCCTAACAAATCCCTGTCTGGCTGCAATGAACTTGTGGGAGCAGTTAATGATGCACAGAAGAGGAGTCAGCTATAAAAGCGCTCAGGCTATCAATGATGAGTTCTAGCGGTGGGCTGATTTGGGATAGTGCTGGACGGTCTTGCATTTATCACACATTCCCTGAACCTTCCAATGCCGTCTTCTTTTTTTCTTTTTTACTCCCTCAGCATCACCACCATCACTACCACTAGCGTCAGCATTAAGCGGAGTCATCATTCATACTCAAACCAATTAACCCTCATCAGTAATTGCCTTCTGAACTCTTGACATTCCTGAAGAGCCCTGACAAAATACCAAGCGGTGGGAATCTGGTCACAGACATTTTAACGCCTGGATTCACCACTGGGCTAACTGAAGGTCACACATCTGAGACATATTATTCCTGTCACAGCCTTTAAAAAGAAACTGGGAAGACGTGAGCTAAGACATTCCCACAACGTTGGCCAATGTGGCACATCTTGAGCATGTATCGGGATCAATGTCATACATGCAAAATATTGCTGAGGCTGAGCCAAGTGGGATTTACAAGACCCCGACTGAGACACTATATGATCTAAAACAAGTTGGCAAAATGAACCGCCATGCTGAGCAAGTCTCCCATGACCCATTGCACACCTCTGTGGGTTCCTCCAGACGCCTTCTCTGGAGCCGTTCCACATCATCGATCTCATACACCTTGATCTCAAAGGGCTCCTTCAGCTGTCCAGACATTGGAGGCAAGTCTACCCACTGGCCTGCAGTGCCCACTTTCTTCCCCAGGGACGAGGTGTCTGGAAGGGGTGCCGGGATTAGCCTTCTCCTCTGGAAGCCTGTGAAAGAATGACAGACACTTGTTATGATTGTGACATACAATCGTAGCATTTGCTGTTATCTATGAGTCTGACTCAGGGGATGTAAAATAAATGCGAGGCTTTACACAGGCTGGCAGGGTAGCGCAGATTGCATATTTATGAGGGCTTCATGAGTTGCAATTCTGTATATCCACAACCTGAATAAATTCAGAAGGTTGGTTTTATGCACATGAATTCAAATGGCTATGTATACAAGGCTGCAAAAACATGAACCAGGTCACCACAGCTCATGTTCAATTCATCTTATTTGATAATCACACAGTTCAAAGTTATCTTGTTTGAAACATTCATTATCTTTTTCCTATACACAGTATGTATGAATAATGTATGCTGCTGATTCAGGAAGGGAGAAAATCCATTGAAATAGCAATTTGTGAATGTAATAAGAATGGATTCATAAAGTTAGCGTGCCTACAAGGTTAATTTCCTTGGAGAAAGCATTCATTCTGGGATACAATCTATGAGCGTAGTTTCGCGAGCAGCTCTGTGGGCTAAATCTTGTAAACAAAGTCATTACCAACTTGGGATATAGTCATGATATTTTCGCATACACCTGCTTACACCCAGAGTAGTTTCTCACCATTTGTTCTCTTCTTGGGATACTTGGAACTCCTTGCCCTGCCGGAAGATGACATGCCGCTCTCGCTCATGGAGTCGTGAGCAGAAGAAGCACTGCCTGTGGCTTCACTGTCACGGATCATGCTTTCATATCCGCTGCTGCCGCCACTGTGGTAAAACAGAGCTGTGCGGCCCATAGCTGGAGGCAACTCTCCACTCAACACGCTGCTGTTGTCACTGCCATGGCCGCTGCTGTAGCGTTGAGGCCGCCTCGGTGCTGTAATTTTGCTGTATGGAGAGGGCAGCATGGCAATGGGGGATTTGTCTTCACTCACATTCACCCCACTGTCATTCCCACTGTCTGAGTCTCCGGAACCTCTCATGTGTTGTTTGCCTGAAACGTTGCCTGCTGCCAGTTCGCTCACCCGGCTATTTGCAGCCCTCATAGCCTGCTTTGTGCCCATAATAGTTCCTCTTCCAGGTTTGTTGTTAACAGCAGCAACCCGAGCTGATGTTCTTCCTGAAGGAGGGAGGTTGGCATTGGTGTTTCTTGTTACAGGTGCAGCTAAAGACTTGGTGGAGGAGCTGAGGCCTTTTGAGTTGTTGGCTGACAGTGAGCGTGCCTTACTATTATTAACTGTTCCTAATGCTCTGGGATTCACAGAAGCTTTTACCTGACCAGGCTTGTTAACACTTCCCACACACGGAGATGATGGACAGGTAGCAATAGGAGAACTAGATGAATTAGGAATTCCAAATCTTTGAAAGGACTTGCTGGACTTGCTACTGTTGCTCCCCAGACTGGTCCCGCTATTCTCCCTACTCAGTGTAGCTCTAGAACCCGATAAGGACACATTTTCACACCTGTCCAGGGACATTTGGCTGCCATAATGCTGTACAAATTCTCCTCTATGCCCTCTGCCCTTCAGGCTGGAGGTAACTTTGGCTGTTGTGAGGTCAGACTTGAGTCCGGAGGTTTTGACACTCGTAGAATCTACTCTGTGTCGCACCTCCAGCTCATCCTCTGACACAGCTGCTCTAACTCCAGAAGCTCTCCCTGCCTCCCCATATGCTGACTTTAAGGCACTTTGGGGTAGCAGGGTCTTAATCTTATGATCAAGACTGGACTTTCTCACTGGAGGAGGAGGGGGTGATGTGCAACCAGGTTTAGGGATGTTGCTTCCTTTCTGTGCATTAGCCTTGTTGTTTTTTCCCAAAGAGGAGAATTTAAGGCTTGTGGTAGAGGCAATGATATCTTGACTTCCCTTGTACTCTGTGGATGAATGGATCACGGGCACAGTTCCCAGAGTCGTGGCACCTCGTCTCAGCTGAGGCATTTTGCTGGGTGGATCAGATTTCTTACAAGCTGATTTCTCACAGCCATCAACCACCCTCTGTGATGAGGTAGACCCCTGCACCTTGGGTGGGCGAGGAACACTGCTGCTGTTGTTGACAACTCTGCTTGACGGAATTCCGCTTGGCGGATATCTGAGGAACTTGCTGGTGTTGTTGGAGTCAGAAAACTGAGGTTCTGCGTGGTTTCCCATGCGTTGCCAAGGATTATCTTGCTTTGTCTCCTGCCGTAGCAGCTCTCTACTGCTGCTGCTGCTACTGCTACTACTGTGAGAGATAGATGAGGTAGGTTTTATCTTCCGGGGAAGACTGGCGTGGACTATGGATGGGCCCTGTGGAAGTTGTGAGGAGCTAAGTGAGTGAGCTTTAGTTATTTTGGATGTGAATTTGAGAGAGCCTTTGGCTGATTCTGGAGATGGAGGGTACTTTGTCAGTGACAGTTTGCTTGAGGCAACACTGTCACTGTCTAGTTCAGAAAAACTAAATCCACTGTCATTTAAAGAGTTCTTGGCATCTCTCGGAGAGGACACACTGGGGAACATATCCAAGGAATCAAAGTAAAAGGTGGCCTCTGGTCCCATGTGTTTAAACTGTGGGAGAAAGACCTCTGAAGAATGAGCACCTTCACTTTCCAAGGTGCTAACACTAACCTCACTAAGCCAAGAGCTGATAGATGAACCCCTCCCATCTATACACTCCGTTGCTCCTTCTTGGAGTGGAGTGACCACCGCAATGTTGACTTCCGCTCCTCCCACAGCTGAAGTATAAGCATCAAATTCATCATTGATGCTGCTGATAATGCTGACAGGTCGGGAGCCAGAGGCCAAGGCTTGAAGGGAACAGTCACTGTTAAAGCTGATGATGCTGGATGGCCGACCCTTATCTACAATGCTGCCTATTGACAGCTCCTCCACCACAGTGAACACTAGTTCATCCTCACCATTTAGTTCCACAGGCTGCTGCAAGGTGACAGTAGCTCTAAGGATGTCCCGATCCAGACACCTCTCCCTTAATGTAGAACGCACCTGGCACACTTCAACTGGAGCTCTGACAAAAGGGGAAGTAGAAAGATCCCTCTTTTTTGCAGTTTGGTGGCTCATTCCAACAGGTGGCATTCTGGTACTTGATCGTTCCTCGTTATTTTCAGAATTTTCTTTATTAACGTCTCTTTGCTGAGGTGGTGGTGCAGGCTTTGGCAAGGGTTTTCTGTTGTAGTACACCTTCTCTCTCACCACAGGCTCAGAATTAGCTGCAGCAGACATTGCCACTTTGTTTAAACTAATGTTACTTTCTGAATTCAAGGCCTTTTCACCATCTGCACTGGTTCTGCATACATTTTGAACACTCTCCGATACAGTCCTCTCTGCAGGTATACATTGCCTCTTGGTGGTATCCAGTTTAGATTTAGCATTTGGACTACAGGATGGTGGTGTGGCAACAGATTTAGGAGATTGTTTGGGTGAGATTCCCTCTTGGGTGCAAGAAATGTTTGTAACAGTCTTTGGTGATACAGAGCCTTGGCTCTCCTTCGATTTGTCCAGTTTGGGGCTAGCTTGGCTGCGCTTGCCTTCTCCTACAAAGGCAGTAGGTTCTTCACTACCATCTATGCACTCCAACCTCTCCTGGAGCTCAGCAAATGTGTTGCATTTAAAGAACTGATCTCTGTCCAGAGGCCCCTCTTTCACAGACTTCTTCTTGTTCAGGGAAGGGATGATTGGAACAAAGGCAGGTGGACCTTCATTGTCACTAAGCTCCCTGTCCGATATCGCCGTTCCTCCTGGGCCAACATAAATGACAGTATCACAAGACTGCTCACTACTGGAGGAGTAGTCTGGGTCACTGAGTAAAGAGGGCAGGTCTGGGTCCAAGGCCACTGTCCGAGGGTGGAAGGGTCTGAGGTGAGGTGGCCGCCGGATCCTCCCTTCCTCACAGGAGCTTTCTCCGCCAGATGAGCTCGAAGCATACTACAAGGAAGAGTGAAACAACAATGATTCTTTGGAATTTCAAAATGATCTCACTAGTGGATGACTGTAATGTGATTCTGTCTTCTTAAATTACTAAGGAAGCACGTTTTATGAAGCTATATTAAATCCACCCAATTTATATTAAATGAATTTTTAACAACTTCAGTAAAATAAATCACGGGGGGAATATGAATTCCTATGAAATTACCAGTCAATATTTATCCAAAGGTTAAAAGTGCACATCAATAGTAGAAGAGAAATTAGTGTCTATAATGTAAATTGCTGGATGATGACTGCATAATAATAATGCCTAGGACAAAATAAATACATGCTGTCATTCCCTCTAATTAGCTGGAGCGTATATTTCTTTAATCCCAGGGAATGTATTCCACATCTCCTAGGGCAGTGGTATTGATTACATGATTATGTGTTGAGGAGCTGAGAAAAACTGGCTCTGAGTTACTGCACCACTAATCTTTGATTTGCTGAAGGATAGACGGAGAATTAGAGGAGGCAGACATTTTTTTTAGATGTTAAGCTGTGATTTATGTTGAATTTAAACACTGGGACACATGCAAATGAGGAATTTAATTGCTATAACTTCTATACTTCAATATGACATTAAATAACAATGCTGTGCATTTATATTCATATAATTACCAGCATCACATGACTCACAGTTATTGCAGTAATCATTATTTGGCAGTAATAAGCCTGCAAATTACTGCAATATCAAGTTGTGTTGTAACATAATTTTCAGAAATTGTTTATACATTTAATAATGAATGTCTGAACCACATTTATCATCGGTAATCTGAAATTTGACAGTTTGGGATAAACAGCACATCAGTCTTTCTATCCATATATCTATCCATCTATTTATCTATATGTCTGTCTATCTGTCTATGTATCTGTATGTTTGTCTGTTCATCCGCGCACCTTAGATTTCTTCTTCCTCATGCGGTGAATGCGGGATGCCAGCTGGATGGTGGTGAGAGAGTCAGCATAGTTGTTGGGAGAATCTGAGATATGGGCGATCATGGTGGTTCTGCAGTTGATGTTTCCAAGGGACTCTCTCAGCAACATTGTGAGTTTGCTGTCCCTACAAAGTTAAGTTAGATTAATTAGCAAACAAAGAGCCACATTTAATAATTAGGTTTTGACAAGCCATTACTAACCTTTAAGATGAAAAGAAAATAATCAATGATGACAAGTCATTAATCTTTTCATACTTGAACAGCTATAATATAATCTTATGCAGTAACAATGAGGGTTACTGTATGCGCACATACTAAACCAGTTACGTACTCATAGAACTAACCTGACAGGCTCACGCATGCAGTGACTCGTCTGATACAATTCGTTATAGATACAACTTCACGGAGAAGAAAAACCCCCCAAAAAAAACGTGCAGTTTCTTTACCTGTAAGGTACATGCTTTGCTCCATTTGCTAAAGCCATGATGACATTTCCCAGCGCATTCAAAGACAGACACAATCCACCCCCGCCATCTCTGCTTTTGCTGAGGACCTTCTCACAGCTCCCGAGGTCGATGAGATGCAGTCGACTCCGTCCGCCTGACACTACGGCAAAGAGAAAAAGAAACCAGGTGAGCACAGACACTCCCTAACATCACACCCAGTACCGTGATGACGACAGGAGTGGCAGAGCTCAGTCTAAATTAGCCAAGTGACTGTCAAAGCTATGTAATTTATTTATGAGCTAGATTCCCACACTCAAGTCGTAAAATTCTCTCCAGATGTCTGAGGTAACAAGCAGGCTCTGTTGGTCAAACATGAAAGCAAAACACTCATCTGAGACAAAAATATAGTCCTCTTCCAATGATTTAAAATTCAGCTACAGGGAACTGGCTGTCACTAAATAAATCTTCATATTATTACCAATTTTTATGCGGATGACTGATGTTATTGCGACACTAGCAGAAAAAAATATTCGAGTCTTGTCAGCAGTGCTTCAAATCTCCATTCATAGTAACTTGGGGCACGGTACATGCATAATTACGTCTTGCAGAAACTATAAGAATGTCACGCACATTCACAGTAAACACACAGTGAAGGACTTGTATCCTATTTATGGTTAGAACCCATATCCAACTACGTCACCCACTATAAAAGCTTATAATTATTTGGAATGTCAGTTGTGTTTCCCACGTACATCCCTATATTTAGAAAGGTGGAATAGTCGTGTTTAAAGAAATTATTATACAGTCAGAGATGATGCCCAACTCGTAACATTTCTTGAACAGACAGGATGCAGTTGATGCTGAAAGTGGGTTGTGAGATGGCAGAAGGAAGTCTATCACAGAGAAATTATGTTTACACATGACATAAAACTTAATCAAGATATGTAGAGCGAGACATAGGATACTCATGTTAGACAACTTCTCTTTAAAGAAGAAAACGCATGCAAGTTAGCTAATGACATAAGGAAATTAAGAGACAGGAAAAAGGGGCAGGCCATTAAATCTTATCAAATTCTGTATTTTTCTGCAGTTGAACATTGTCGGACATTTTTGAACCGTATGTCAAAAACCTGTATAATGTGGATCTTGTCAATTTTATATATGTATATCTATATTATAAATACATTATATTTAATTTGGAAATGTTACATATTATATCTTTAAAATATAACCTACTCATATAAAGACTTAAATTCAACCGAACATATAGGTTTTTACAAAAATCATGGAGTTCATATGCTGGTATGGGTGTGCTTACAGAACATGTGTGTGGAAAAGCAGAAACATACTGCTCTTATGTATAAACACAGTAACAACAGCCACACATCTACTGCACACGACATGTTGTTGTTGCCCTGTACTTACTTCCTCCCTTGCCACTCTTTTCCATGCGGTACTGATAAATGTGCAGCGTGAACAGCATGTGGGAGTTGCGTCGGTCATCCTCATCTGCACTGGGCCTGCTGGTGCTGCGCGCAGCAATGGCCGCATCCAGGAAGAAGGCAGCTTTTTCAGCTGTCGGGGCCCGTAGCTCGCTCTGATTCTGGAGCTGTGGGGGTAGGAAGGGATATGTGAGAGGTTTAGGGTGAGAACAGAGACCACATAGGGCTTGAGAAAGAGGAAAGATGTGAAAGAGGCTACTGGGGTACACAGGAAATGGAAAAGAGAGGGTAGTCGGCTAATTGGACTCCGGCACACATTTCTTGCCCATTAGATTGGGTCTCGGGGGCAATTAAAACAGCAGATATGCACACAGAGGGAGAAGGATTAGAGAGGTAATGGTGGAGCATGAGATAGGGCCACTTCCCTCACAGTAGATGTCACTCACGATGGTGGTGAGATACAGGGGAAAAAAAAGAGAAGCAAAAGGAAGAGGTCACAAAAGGAGAGAAAGTGAAGGCATCATAAGGACCCGATGCACAGCAGCTAAGAGGGAGAGCAAAAAGAAGCTTCACAGGACTGTGCAGCCTTTGAAGTCAGACTCTATACCGATCCAAAAAAACAGCATCTGACAAGAACACCTGTGACTGCCTTCAAACCTGCGGTCTCCAACCATCCCCCCATAATACTTCTATTGTGCTGTACAGGGCTAATAGATGCTGATGGATGCTGACAGGAGAGTCAATACAAAGGTAAGAAGAAAGCCATCAATACCACAGATGGGTTTTGTGGAAATATAAAGCAAGGATTTCAGAGGCAGGTAGGATAGAGCTGGGCTAGGAGGTCCTGAGAGACTGAAAAGACATACACATGAGAATGAGTCAAACAGCTTTGGAATAGGAAGAGGTGGATCATAGACAGACGGAGATCAATACTCACACAGACTAATACTGTACAACCCACAGAGAGAATGAAAGGATCAGAGAACAAAAGAAAAAGGGCCTCATCAAGTATGTGATCTCACCTGAGTGCCACAGATAGGATCTTCTTTCAGGTAGATGCCGGGAGACTGGCCGTCCTGCAGGCTTCCCGTGGACACCTCAGACAACAAGTCCTTCAGCTCCTCGTCTTTCCCAAAGATTTCCACCGCCGACACACGCACGGAGAAGCGGGTGCTCGTTTTTTCTTTGCGCTCATTGATGAGCTTGAAGAGCCAGGAAATGGCACAGGGCACAATGCCGAGGCTCTGAGTGGAGCTGTCTTTGCCAATCATCGTGTATGTCTTGCCTGAGGAGGTGTGAAATAGAGAGGGAGAAAGGAATGAAAACATTGCATGTATGTAGATGCCGGCGAGGTGTAGTATGTATAAACTAACCGGTGGGAATCACAGAGTAACTCATCACACGATACCGTCATGATATCCCGCCGGCGATAACAGTGGTATAAGGATGTAACTATTCTGTGATACTTGATACATTGGAAGACAATCATATAATTCATGACACTGTCTGTGCAATTGAAGAGGAAAAATATAAAATATTGGAATATGCAGTTGAGTACTGTGCTGTTGCTTAATTCTTTTGCATGCTCAACATGAATGCTCAACGTGCAAAAGAACAGTGCTCAACAGTGACAGAAATAATTGTAAATATACAGTAGACTTTTTTCCGCATATGGTGGTGTGTTCTTTATACGATCACAATATTCTTACGCGCTCCTTGAGAAAGAGTGAGAATGAGCTATTTATCTCCTGCCCTGTGCTGTCAGCTTTATAGAATTTAACAAATTAAATGAAAAAGTAACTGAAACAAGATACAAAAAAGGAAAAAAAAAAACCAAAAACATAAGTTATATTAGTTTAACGCCTCCCTAGTGTACGGATGGCAACTTCTTGTATATTTTATTTGAAATACATATGTGAAGCATGTGTTTTGATATATATTCAGGGGTGTTTGTATTTTTTTTCAGCCCATTTTTCCTCTTTTTGCAAACGACGGGAAAATTCACAAAGGAATTCACTTATTGGATGCATTCTATGGGCTAAACATCTGCTGATGAAAATGATTATTAATGGCTGGTATGGATGTTCAGAGATCATATGCAGCAACATGCCAAATGACAAAAGAAAGCCTTAGTCCAAGGACATACAGTGATTCTACAGAGAATTATTGATATTGGAAGCGGCAGCATTAGAGCGAACAAGCCCTTCAGTCTAAAAGCACTGGACAGGCCAATTACTAGCATTTTAATTACAGACTGAGCCCTGGAGACTCCATGCAGCCCGTCACCCCTCTTCCCAAACTCACACTCATATCCTTTACTTCCCTCCAATCTCCCATTTCTTGACTCACCCCAGTGCACCACTAAGCCAACTGAGGACATCAAGTGCAGCTAACAAAGAGCTATGAGAGTTTTCTTTTGATAACAAAGGCTCTGGTTTAATCTCTCGCCAGTGGAAGGGCTTACCGAGCTTGACATGTCCGAAGCAGAAGATGCAGCCATCTGCACCGTTCACCACCGACTGGATGACCTCAGCTACTGTCCCTGAGCACACCTCAGCCTGAGAGGAACACATAGAAACACCCCAACAGTCAATCTCCAGTTCAGTTGCACGTGAGAAACAATGTAACGCATGCAAAGTGAACTAAGAACAATAAATCTAAGGTAATATCATAAAACCTGAAGTGTTATTTTGCCTTGGCTACACCAAATCACTTTAATGTTATGGTATTTTTCATTCATCACTAGGGTGTGTGTGTGTGTGTGTGTGTGTGTGTGTGTGTGTGTGTGTGTGTGTGTGTGTGTGTGTGTGTGTGTGTGT
>JAPTHA010000016.1:11735130-11747747 GCA_029814585.1 Gymnapogon annona | reverse complement strand
CCGCCCCCCCACCTCCGCTTCTTTTTTTTCCCCCCACCTTCATTATGACTTAATTAACTGGACTTGGGCCTCATCAGCCTTCATCGGAAACGCCCGCTTTTCTTGAATAAACATCAATATTGACCATAGCTTTGCATGTCAGCGAGGCGATCTGGATTTTTATGGATCGGTGATAATGAGTGCATTTAACCTGTCTTTACCTGCCCGTCTTCAACAACACGTATTCTGCATCCAATAGTATTTTCATGGTTGATCTCCGCTGATGAGGGACTGAACCATGTCACTAACACACAATGACATACTGTAGCCTTTTGTTTATATAGTTGTTTATGGACCAGCTGTTTATACATAAAAATACCAATAATGTTAATTTCATTTAGTGTGGTTTATTAGTTCAAATGTGCAAAAGTCTACCTTTTAACTGATAATCAACCGCTACTAGTAACATAATCAAAGCCAAGGTATAGTTTACAGGTAAATTTTATTTAGGTCACCAAATACATAGGCATTTCCAGCTTTTCATTTAGTGAGTTATTATATGTACATAATGTCAAAATAGCTGTTTTAACTATTTATTGTACTTATTCTTCCAATAATACACTGGGTGGAGATTTAGGTAAAAATGTCATTTATTCCTATTTATTGTGATTAATGTTGATGGAAAATGGAAAAAGGTCACAGTGGTTTCCCCATTTCTTTTCTTCAGGAAAAAATAGTTTTGGGGAAAAAAAAAGTTTTGCTGATGCTACCCTCATAATACACTTTACCTTAATTATTTACCCCCACATTATACTGTCCCAGCAAATACTGTATTGCCTTGTAAATCTCTAGTCAATATGTCAGCACTCGACTCATGTGACAGTGAGTATGTGGAGGATTCTCTCCCGTCTCCAGCATCTCTGTAACACTGGGACTTAACAAGAACTGTGGGAGTGTTGGATCCCTCCACTTGACCTTTAATTTTTGTTTTGTTTTTTCAGATTTTGGGAAGAAACACTTGAACGAGGAGGAAAATGAGAGATGAGAGAACTGCGAGTGTGTGAAGAGCGGCAGCGACAGGAGACACTCAGTGCACTGTCTCTGTCTCCACTGACTGATGAAGATTAAAGAGACACACAGAAGAAGATAATAGGAGTACAGAGAAAGACTGCGAGAGAGAGAGAGAGAGAAGTAGAGAGAAGGGAAGATGGGCTACGGGAGAGTGAGGAAGAGCATTTACATAATGTCCTCCACCACAGTAAGTCCCTGAGGCTAGCCATGCTGGATAACACAGGACCAATACTCTTAATTCAATCTCTTTATTTTTCTAATACTTCAGAAATTAATCATTCGTCCCCATTCCACCCACTGCCACCCCCTCTCGTCCACAAACCACCGTGAGCGTCGAGCTTAGCTGCCTAAGTTTGTAACTTTAACCCAAGAAATTGATGTGAGCAGGCCTTGAGGCAGACCTGCTAATGAATGGATAGAGAGAGAAAGAAGAAAGTTAAAAGATGGTCTTTTATAAAGTAATTTAAGAAAATCCTGTTAGCTGGATCAAGTACAAGAGTATAATTTCTCAAAATGGGAAAGAGAGGAGCTTTCGCGCCTCTCCCGCACACTTAATAACAAAATTAAGGAGGTAAAAAGATAAAGAGGGGGAATCAATTAGGCCAGGGCTGGTAAACAGTGCTAATTGTAGAGAGGGTGGGCTGGCTCGTGGAGGTGGGATGATGGCTACGATGCTCAAGTGCTCACATCCCCAGGCTGCCTAATCCCACGCCACCTCCCACACTGACATCCCAGATGAGAACTGGGCTGGGTGAGGCCAGAGGGGAGGAAACTCAGGACAGGTATAGGGGAGAAAAACTCAAATCTGTCTTCCTATGTCAGAGCACTTGATTTAGTTTCACTAAATAGACCCAACAAAGAGTGCCACCTCTTTTTAACTGACCTCAATTCAACTGACCTCAATCATTCTGTGTTGATTAAGACGTCATTTTCTAAACTATGGCTCATTTTCAGCTTGGTTGGCTCTGGTTTTTTTTCCTCCTTTACTGTTGGATTCACTCCTCTCTTTTTTTCCCCCTCAGGTTCATGATGACACAATAATTCCCCTATGGCAGGGGCGTAGAAAGACACCCATCAAGTAGACGGTCTGTTTTCAGGTACTAAACACACTGGAGATAAGAGGAGATCATCAGACTTGCGTTGTTCCAAAGGGGACTCTTCCGTCACACAGAGCAGACTCAGTCAGAGGAGGGACGCTCCAGAGTAGAGCAGAGGTGTTTACCTCCTCTATCTCCTCTGTGGTCTGAGCATAACCCAGGTATGACACTGCCTCTGGGACTCAGCATCAGATACGTAGAAATTAGGGACATTTGGTTAAAAATTACATCATAGCTGCTGCAATATTGCACACATAGGATTGTGAAAAGCAGCAGTTATGACTTTAACACGGTAATTACATTTATTTTTGTAGCCGCTTCAGTTGTACCTTACATAAATCCAACAGTTATTTCAATAATCTTTGGTCAAATAATTAATCACAGAAACATATTACTTACACTAAATCGAGAGATAGAAAAACTACTACAATTCTCAGTTTATTTTACATTAAGGGCAACATTGAATTAAAATGGAAAGTATAACTTCTTCCAAAAATCACACATTTTACTGGCATATTATTTTAAATCTCTGCTCCCTGAAGGCACCATTGTAAAAGCCAGGCGCGTAATAATAATATCCAACAATCACAAATTACCATGAACTCTATGAAATGAATGTTATAATAATTATTATTTCAGATTAGTTAGATTATTAGTCAGATAATTGCTAATGATAAATTAATTGCATCTTATTATACATTATACCTTATATTTGTACCTTAACCTTGCCTTTCAACGTGACCCTTCTGACCTTTTTTGCAGTGTTTCACTTCTGTTCCACTTCCTCACTAGATAAAAGCGAGGATGAATGGTCTCTGTGGACACACCAAACACTGAGCATTATTTGATTCAGACTCCCCAGGGTGTTATGACTGGGAAATAATTGTACGTATTTGTATTTGTTTCTTTTTGCTGTGGTGTGCTCTGGGTAATTCTTAATACCTTCTAGAGATTATACGGCAACTCCCAAACTCCCATGATTATAATTAAGCCTGACTTGGTTATAAAATGAGCAAATAGCAATTTAGTTTTGCATCGTGTGAGGGAGCATCTCCGTGTGTTTTTCTCACTCTTCCCACATCTTCGTACATCTTGACATTTATGAACGTATACCGGTGATTGTGTTTGAGAGTTTGTGCTAGAATATGCACATTGTGTGTGTTTGTGAAAAATGTGTGTTAGGGGAAAGCGCTGCAGAGGAAAAAGCATAAATGCAGGGCTCGGTTAGGCATGGAGACGGCTATCATCTTCCTCCTGCTAAAAAAAAAAAAAAAAAAAAAAAAAGAGAGAGAAAAGAAAAGAAAAAAACCACAAACATTCCCCCTTCCATTCTCTTTCTCCTCATTATTCTCTATCTTGCACTCACTCTCTTCAGCTTCCTCACTCTCTCCCTCTCTCTTTCTGTATCACTTACAAAGGCAGCCGTTTTCTCCAAAATGAGGCCACGTATGGAAGGTATGCAAATGAAATCATTGCTCGTGGATTAGAATGGGACACCATATACCCTAAATCATGATTGTCAATCATGGCTGAGGATTAAGGGATATGGGCTCACAGACCTAAAAAAGCAACATTTCCCCCCTCAGGCAGATCCCCATTGTGAGGAGCTCTGAGGAAGAGAGGGGCTCCACAGGGGAGGAGAGCAACACTGGAGCACTAGTGCCCCCTTCTGTCAGATGTTCACTGCACCGTTTCATCATCAAACAGCCAAGTCTGAACAGAAATAGAGGCTGGCACACACAAGTCTATTCATTTACATTCAATGTGCCCTAAGGCGAAAGCTTGATTAGACAAATGCACATGCTTTGGTGATGCAGTGTTTCATCTTAAGTGGAGGAGAGAGAGACCTCATTTGTTTCTCTGGTGTGTGCACAGGCTTGGTTCGACATTAGTGGGTGAGGAGGGCCACGGGCCTTACAAATGTAACAGATGTTTATTTGCCCTGTGAGTGGATGCATTTAGTGCTGAACTCCCTTAACCATCAGAATCAATTTGTTCTTTAAAATCTCGCTGTGTGATTTCAGTATGTACTGTAAACAGTAAGCATATTTATGGACAATTTTTTACTGCATTCGTTGCACGTACTGTATTTGAGGATTTGTCCACGTGCCGTATATATATATATATATATATATATATACACACACACACATAACATTGAAATGCACAAACAAATACAAAGGGCCATCACATGCTTCTTAGATTTTCACAATCAGAATGAATATATATAATAAATGATATTTTAAAGTGCAGCTCAATATTTGCATGTTTCATGTAATTCATATGCTGCAAATTAGGAGCACTACATATTTAGGCTCCTCACACAGAGACATGTTTAGTGGATTGTGTGTGCAGACCCTGGAGCCCTCAGCTAGAGTGCCAGTCTGTTCCTGTGGAGCAGTCAACCAGACAAACCCAGCCAAGAGAGAGCAAGGCACAGGCACCGAGCCAGGAAATAGCACTGGAAAACACTCCACCACGGCACAGAATTAATAGTGTTTTTAAAGCAAAGATGGCACGAGGGGAGGGAGGACAGCATGTTAGTTTAGCATCTTTAAAAGGATGTTTTTGCGCCATTGTGGGAATGAAGGGAGAATTTCTTAAAGCCCTGTAAGACTAGACCTTTATAATGGAGAAAAGTGAGCAAAGGAGGAGAGTTGGCACCGTGTACATCCTGCACAGTTCAGGTCCTGGCTGCCCAAGACTGAAGGTGGTACGGCACCTGTGCCATTTTGGCCCCGGTATCATTTGGGCAGGAGGTCAAGGCCAGGGCAACATCTGCATCACATCAGAGTGCCTGGCTGTGTGCCCACTTGTAAAATCTGTCGCAAAAAGAATAGATTTTAAAAACAGGTGGTGCTTTGATGCAAGGCATCCTCATAATCACTGGTGTTTATTCTGCTTGGCTTCAGGTAGATGACGATCACTTCACACTCGTCGTATTTATTGGACGCTTCATAAATGGAGATCAATGTGGCATCTGGGATGTCAGGGACATTTACCTGCAGGTGAGTTCTGAGTTTGAGAACGGTGAGGTCTCCAGTGTGCGCAGTTACAATTGCCTGACTATAAACGGGAGTCCTCTGTCTAATAACACCTCAGTGTGGACGCCGTGGCGAGACCACCCGAGTCATCTTTCTAATGGTAGGGATAAAAAAACAGAAAAAAAACCTCAGAAATTGATAGACGCCGCCAGTACACTAAAGAGCAAATCATTATGCATCATTAGGTGAAGATTTAGTTTAAACGTGTTTAGCAGGAATTAAGCAAAGCTGTTGTTGACATGGATTGACTGCTGTAATGCTTTATTGTCAGTGCTCCAGGAGGCAGAGGGAGGGCCAGCCTAGTTGGGAGTACCACTGCACCGTAAGCAAGGGTTTATGGGATGTTGGAGGACTAGTCGGGTGTGGAGAAAGAGTGGACAAACAGGAAACAGTGGTTCATGGTTCAGAAAAAGTAGACATTTAGTTGCTTAAGCCTTTGTGCCAACCACTTAGTTACTTCTAATATACCAAGGCCATCAAACATTTCAACAACCTTCTGATTGGTTAAAAATGCTCCAAAAGTATCCCCTTTCAGAAGTCACATATGTGAACCCAACTCAGAAAAAGATAAGATGAAATGGAAAATGCACTGCAAAAACAAAAGGCAGAGTTCCCTCAGTATAATTACTAACCACCGTGCTACTGGGAAGTTAGCTTTGTTTTTAGTCTGAAATGTTGGTAGGATACGAGGTACGAGTTAACCTCTCGTAGGAGGAAGCAGTTAACAAAACAAATAGAGCTAAAAGCGTAACTTGATCAACTGTGCTGTCCGATCGTGGACAGGTCTGACTCGTCCCCACGCCGCTGTGTTTGCATGTGTGCCGGTGTCTTTATGTTTCTGAATGTGTATGCAAGTGCTGCTCAAACTGACGAGTAAGAGAGGACAGTCTTATCCAGCTCTCCAGTGTTGACAGCATTACTAATCCCCTCCACCTGCTCAAACAGCCACCCCAAAAAACACATCCCTCCCCCTCTTGCATGTGCCTGTGTTGGGAGTCCCTGGGGCCAAGCTGCGCCTCTGCCTTCGTCTCCACACCAGTTATCGTCCCTGGCCCGGCTTCTCTCCCCCAACCCCTTCCTGAACCGCGCACATTAATCGCTGCAAAAACAAATAGTTTTCAAATGTTTGGAAAAGACCCGCTGTTTGCATCACAGCCTAACAAAATAATTTTTACAAGCTATCCAGTTGTGATTAGGGCTGAGAGAATTGAATTTATGTGGCATTGATAATATTAATATTAGCCTAATTAATTATGTTGTTTGAACTTGAACAGCACCGTGTGTACCTTCTACACAACACTAACCAGCCGGAGCTGGAACTGAGCTCTCAGGCGTCTCTATCTCTCCGGCTCTCCCCAGTCCATGACTACTGCACACAATTCATCAACTCGTAGATATCTAATCCCCTCTGGCTCCTCTCACTTCGTGAAGTCTAAGAAAGAACTTTACTCTGGTGGCAAGAATTCCCATGAATACTTGATGACTTTCATAGAAAAGAAGACCATTTCATCTCACTTTGAAAGTGACATTTGCAGAGACTTCCAATTCACAGCCTGCTGTTTATGAAACGTTTGCTTAAGCAGGACAGTGATCAATGCAACATCTTTCTGAGTTACTCACGAGTTAAGGTAAAGGGCAGAAGAGTGGGAGCGGCTCTGAGGAGCAGACACATTCAAAACACCGAGACGACAATCTTTTCTTCCTCAATTAACTGTTGACATTCAAGACACACTGTGTAACGAGTCTGTAATAGTTTGTTTCTTTAATCAACAGAGGCCAGTGTCTCCTGACCCAGAAACACTGCAGATCCAGACTACAATGTCTTTGGACTGTGTGCGTCGCTGGATCAGCAAGTGTTGATCTGTGCAATTACAGTGACACATAGTCAGTGACCCATCACGCCAGTCATCTGAGCCAGAGCAGGGACCACCCAAACCTCAGGGGAGCTTCTCAGACCTGTTCATAGCGCGGATCACTCTTGTCTGTGATGGCCTCTTGACCTCTTCTTTGAGCTCAGAGGTCAAAGGTTACATAGGTGGTCATGTGTCTCTCTGAGCCAGACTATCTCATGCTTCAGCAGGCCTTCTCAGTCAGGCCGTCTACACATTATTAGAAGGAGTAGCTGTGCTTAATACACAATGTTAATGCAGCTCTGATTGTTGACAGTCTCTCTTTACAGCAGCTTTACGTTTTATTCCTGTGCGGCCACAGAATGTTTATATGTATATACTATATATATTTGGCACAATCAAAAATCTTTGCCACAAGCGCAGAAATCAGTGTCCTCCATTTTACACATAATACGCCAGAAATTGAACCATGTGGACTTCATGAATTAGTATTTCAAAACAAATGAAAATTAAACTCAAATGACATAATCAGTTTAGAGAAATCAACATGAAAAAAAAAAAGATAGAATGCACATATCCCTCATTCTCCGAGGAGTAGCCTTTGTTTCCATGATGTACAAAGCAATCCCAGGACAGTCTGTATGCGGGGATGCTCATGAGAGCATACGGGCGCTGCGTTAGTGGACGGAGAGCAGCAAGGTGTTAAGTCACTCATTAACTGAAATGGCGACCCAGTCTGGCCGACCGGTAGTCCACCCTGAGCTGGACAAAGGCGTGCAGGAGGTTCCGGTCCAGACTGGTCAGCTGCTCACCAGAACAGACCTGCTTTAGGTTGTCAGGGGCAACAACCAGGAGGTTACAGAGGGCGTGGAGTGTGTCGAAGAGCTGGAGCACCAGAGGGACCTGCAGAACACAAAAAAAACCCTTCAAAACACGTAAAGTATATACGTCGTTTCATAAAAATTTGGAACATGTTAATGGGATGGTCAGTTATTTGTTTCAGTAACTGTGCTGATTAATTACAAAACAAACATTAGTTAGTTATGAACCAGAAATTTATGAAACTCTTTTGATTAAAAAAGGGGTTACATGTGAATATATTATTTTGGGGGGAAAAATTATCAGAATATTTTTTAGTCCGTATTTAAATGCATGTTTCTCTCATATTTTAGCACAACTGTTGGAATATACAAAAATGCGATATCATCAAGGGTAGAATGATTTTCACGTCTCAATAATGACAGACTCATTCATTGGTGGTACGCAGTGAAAGTTTGCAATTTGGCTTTTGTCTAAATTTGTGCCACTTCTCACAACTTAAGTCCTCCATGCCCTGATGTGATAAGACAATCGCAACTAAATGAAGGCCTTAATGTCGGACATGATTGTATTGGAAGTTCAGTAATTATGATGGATTTTTGATGCAGCCTCTAATGTATTGTACAGTAACTAATCTTAAAGTTATTTTAAAGAGCTTTTAACACAAATTTCTAAGTAATTACACTGCCCTGTTATTTGTGTTTCTAAGATATTTCAGCTTCAATATTAGATTTATTGAAACATTCTTTTCATAGTCAAAATTGTTATTATAATAATCACTTTTTTGGACAAAGATTAGCTATTCAACAGTTCATTACATTTCTATAGTTACGACCCCAAAACTGTCTGGAAATCAAGAAAAACACAGGAGCAAAAGCTTCAATATTCTCAAATGTATTCAGATATTATCTTAAAACAGTGAAAGCAAGTAAGCCTCTTAAGCTAATCATCAACAAAATATGTGACAAATCTACTACAAACGTGTTGCCCTGTGATCAGAGTCTCCTGGACCTATGCCCCCCCGCTCACCCTGAAGTCCTTGGCGCATCGTCGGTATTCAGCCACGTCGCAGATGGCCAGCATGCCTCCCATGGAGCTGTAACTGTATTGCTGTAGGTGCTCGTGGATGAGTCGGTGGAAACGAACGCCCAACTCCGTCAGCACTGTGTCTACATTTTTCCCATCCATGGACTTCCGCACGTGCTCCACCTGCCGACTGACGTAGGCGCAGACCTTGGAACAGGCCTGCCAGGACAGGAGACATACCGAGGAATGACATTTGAAAAAAAACTTGACATTGACCGACTTATTCACAAACTGAAACAAAGGTTTACATTCAGGCAGAGAAGCAGGCCATGATTTGATCAGTGTTGATTGCTGATTGGTTTTGTTTTGATGTGAGCTGAATGGCCAAGGGTGTGCATCTCATACCGTAGTGTACTGGATCAAGACGTTATTCTCATCTTCAGGTCTGAAATCGGTCTTCTTCTGTTCTGTTGCCAGAATGTGCTTCATCTGCCCCACCATGCAGTTAAGTGTTCTGTGTGTGGGAGGAAGAAAAAGTCATTCTAAAGATCACTTGTCTTTATATCATATTTTGAACGTGTGATACACATAATAACAACGCAACATAAAAAAAGCATGTTACTTTAAAATCCAGACCCACAGACCTGTCAATCCCATTGTCCAGTTTCACTTCCATCTGTTCAATCACCTCTTTCTTCTTGTGTAGGCACTCTGCCAGCTTTGGTGATGAGCTGAAAAGACAGGTTTTAAAATGTAAATTCAGGGGTCTCTGTAGGTGTACAAAAAAATAAATACAGTGGTTTAACTTTTAACCCTGACCTTATTAGAGGCATTAGCTGGTCGTTGAACTGCTTGTCGAACAAGTGGAAGATAGAGTTTGCCTGTTGAACCACATCCAGGAAGTACAGGTTGGCATTTTTGGCATCTGCTGAGGGAATTGCTGTAAAAGAAACAGATGATAGCAAAGATGATGAAGTCAATGATAATCCAAACGCTGATTTAAAGTCACAATTTGCAGGTACTCCCTATGTTATAGGCCAATATGTCACTTATTTTCCTTTTCAGACAACAGTATGGTATGATATCAATAATGGGAGATGTTTTCTGGTTCCTCTTAGGTATTTTCTGGTTGGTCGGTGTTGTTCGATGGTGACACTGGGAAGGTCATAACAGTGATTTGTGTCCCTTTGAGGATCAAGCCTCTGATTGTGGACAATCTATGTGCAGCAGCTGTCTTCTGCCCAGTGTGACTGACTGGATTTATCTCCTCCAGTATCAACACACAGCAAGTACAAGTTAGATTTATCTGAGCTGGCTGTACCTGAGAGGCCGATCTCTAGGGCGTAGTCGATGTGTTCCACACAGAGATGGTCAACCAACAGCAGGAAGATTGAGAAGGCATTCTTGGGAAGGTCAGCAGGATCTGAAAGCTGAGTAACACCAACAAAAAAGAAGATACCGGGATATATAATCATTTGAGCTCAGGATATTTTTTTTTTTCAGAAACTATTTTTTCTAAAACACATAATATTTCTTGAATGCAGCAGGTGTCATAGCCTCACCCTGTGGCATCTCTCAAAGGCATGGCGTGTCTCCTGCAGCAGGTTGACCACAAGCTCTGGGGACAGAAAGGTTTCCCCGTGGGTGTCGATGCTGGGGCCCAGGGGAAGATTGGTACGCTGTCTGATCCGCTCCTTTAAGTCTTGGATACTGTGGCAGGACATGGAGAGATATTATTACGCTTCCAAAACATCAAAGCCAAAATTGCAGTTTGGAAAGAAACTGGGATTCAGAATCTGACCTTCCAGTGCCTATTGGACGTTTCTGGTGGTTCTTGGAGTCATAGTAGCGCTGCAGAATCATGGCACCACGAGTACGAAGGTATTCTCTCTCCATGTCTATGTAACTTTCCAGGTAGGTGGAGAATATACTCTTTATGAGCTTAGAGAGGAAGGTGTGCTTGTCTGAGCCAAGGTTGAACTCTGTCAGCTTGGTGGCTAAAGCTGTGGTCCTGAAGAAGTAACAGTGATTTAACATAAGAACTGTGATGGTCATATTTAATGAGTATGCATGTGAGATAAATAACAAAAGGAATCAAATGAGAACTATTCATGTTGTATGCCTCCGACATACTTAAAAAAAAAAGCTTTAAAGTGTGTAAATAAATAGATTGCATTCAGGAAAGGGACAAACAGTGTCCATGGCAGTCAATGCATTAGAAGCACAAAAAAGCCCTAGTTACTTACCTGGTGTAAAGATCATAGAGGTTCTTAAGATATTGCTCCACATCAGAATGTCGAGTGTTATCAAGTTTCTCTTTCACGTGTGCCTGCAGAAATAACACCATTCAAGTTAATATAACACAAAAAGGAATCTAAGTAACTTTAAACTGGTAGAGAGAAGAAGATATACCTGTAATTTATTCTCAAAGATGTTCTGAATGAGTTTTGCCATTACAGTCTCCGGGCTGCTGAAGACCTCACCGACCTGCTTGTTGACCCTCTGGCAGAGAACCGCTGTGTCCTCAAACACGTCATTTCGCAGGTAGGCCCCCTAACAAATCAAGCAAAGAGTTAATAAGGATTGATTGGTTGATAATAAAACAAAATTACTACAAAAATGTAATTTTTTAGACTCACTTCCTGACACTGCTTGATGTAGACATCCACACAGTGTGCATAGCCCTTTAAAGAAAACACAACACGACGTTACATCATACTTTACTGAACAGGTATGTTCAACATCAACGGCTACAGATCAGATCAAATGTAGACATTAGACATGGCTTTTATGGGTCACCTTGAAGTGTAACAGAACTGCTGCCACCTCCCGCATACGTCCAATCTCACCCCTGCGTTGGGCAGCGGTGAACTCCTGGATTAACTGCCTCTCCAGGTCATGGTACTTACCTGAACAAAGCAAACACACACACAAAGCGCACACTCAAAGTTATACCGTCTACTGTTGTATATAAAATACAGAGTGCCGCACTATAAACGTTAGGTGTTTCACAAGCTTACTTGCAATTTTGGCCTTCACATCTGCAAATCTGTCAGAGGAAAACAAAACCAATCACTGATGAGTCGACTGGAGCATTTAAAAGTGAATATGCGTTTAAGTTATGATGAACGTACACAGATGTGGTAAACTGAAATGCTTAAAGCCTTGCTATTGACTATGATGTGTTAACACTGTCAGGAATAAACGCTAGCCCTAAAACACCACTTCATGTTTGACAGTACTCTCATCTAAAGCTGCCTCCAGGATGCCTGACTCACCTGTCGAATGGCAGCTCCTGGGCAATGAGATGCAGCTTCTGAATGATATCCGCAGCCTCCTTAATCTGAGAATGTGTGTGTGTGAGAGAGAGGGAGAGAGAGAAAGAGATGTCAAGTGATGGAAAAGAGAGAGCAAGACAGGACCATGAGAGGTGGACATCCAGTCAGAGCGGGCAGGCCGCTGGCAATGCTTCCACTTGGGGGATCATCATCTTAGAGCAGCCCTCCTGTACTCTCCCCCCCATGTTGAACAGGGAGCTGATAACAGACAGGCTGCGCTCACCTGGGCATCGGCAGCAGCGACAGCAGCAGTTCTGACTTAGCGCCACATCCAACTCTTTATTGGCATGCCTTTTCTGAATGGGCTGTAATCCCACAGGAGTCTAAATCGCCTTCAATAATCTGTCCGGCCAGGGATATCTGTCTAAAAAAAGGGGCCCTGTCAAGAACACC
>JAPTHA010000016.1:11714010-11724148 GCA_029814585.1 Gymnapogon annona | reverse complement strand
GAAGTCAGGTTCATACACAGCCCACAGCCCTATTGGACAACTGTTCACATTCATATTTATTATTATTATTATTATTATTATTATTATTATTATAGATGAATTATTTTTGATGCCTTCAGTGAGAATCTACAATGTAAATAGTCATGAAAATAAAGAAAACACACTGAATGAGAAGGTGTGTCCAACCTTTTAGCCCGTACTGTATTTTTTTATTGTAATAGTTGTGTTCTCCTACCGTTAATTGAGTAGACAACCTTATGTCTTCTCTGTTGTCTGGCTTGTTGAAGTTGGCTCCGCCGCCGCCGATAAGTCTGTTGAGTGAGAGCTGTTTGGGCTTCCAGAAAACCCCCCTAAAGAGCCAGGAGACCAAAAATGTTTTATGTATTGGAAATGAAAAAAAAAAAAAAATCATGGGACTGTCAAGGATTTTTTGGGGGGGTCTAACACCCCCCTCCCCTAGAAAAAAACAACCACAACAACAACCCTGAAACAGATCTCACTGCAGACTGGTCAAGACCGTGGACCACCCTACTTTCCATTTGTCACACACTTTAACCAGATCCACTAGGACAGGAGCCCCCCCTTTCCCCCCTTTCTCTTTCCCTCTCCCTCTCATCTTCTCTCTCTCTTTTTCTCTTTTTCTGTCCCTCTCCCTTTCTATCTCTTTTTCTCTGTCTCTCTCTGTCTGTCTCTCCATCTTTTTGTTCCATCTTGCATCTTACCTTCGTCTATCTTCAGAACGGCACTACACTTTTATTTTCCTTCAATATAAAAACGTTTTCTTTGAATTATTAATGCACCTCAGCTCTTCTGTATACTTGTCAATGTACTTTACCTGCGTCGTTGTTCCGGAACCTGACTTTCCTGCCTGGCCAGTTGTAGAAAACTGCTGGACATCACCATCTCTGCAGTCCCTGCCCTACAGCGAGCACAAAAGCCATTAGTGGATTTTGAGACGGCATTAACACTGAAACAGTCAGAATGGGTATTTTTTTCTCCCCTTTTTATTACCATTGTAATTTGATTGTCAGTGCTTGTGTAGCCAATTTGAAGGGCCAATGGTTGCAGTGCCTGAGGAGAAATAATGATTGGATGCCCGGGTAAAAATCACGACCAGTCAGAAACAATAATACTAAATTATGTCTCACAGGGTCCAAACACAGGGATGAACAGATGAAAATGTTCTCATAACAACAAAGTGACAAAAATAGCCTGTTATAGTTAATGAAACTGTATTAAGCTGCGCATCTTGCAATGCTAACCTGGGGTCTTTGGGGTGGATGGGAATGGATGATGCTGGAATTGTTGCTTTGCATTGGTAGGAGGCTGCCTGTAGAATGTGGATCTTACAACACACATGTACACACATACATACACACTGTTACACATTGTCAAGATCTGTATCAGCACAGAGACAGACACCAAAGCCTGATCTGGGGTGAAACATTGAAACAGGAAGTTTTGTACTGACCTGACATTGCTGAAAGAGATATTTCCTGTTTAATTGGAGGTAGGGTTCTCCTCTTGGATCTCGTAGGTCTGCACTGCTGCTCTATGGTGACCGGTAGAGTCGGGAGCGTCCATTGTGCTTCAGACTGTCTGATCTGCTGTATCTTCTCTTCATTCACACCTTTGTCTGGAGCCACTTTGCGCAGCCGAGATGTGGAGCCTGTGGAGCCCATTTTCCTTGTTGTTGAGCAGAGTGATGTTGAAATACTAAACCCTAGTGCAACGAGGTTTGTAGAGCTTCAACGCTAGGCTACCTCACCCCAAGTTAATTAAAATGACCTGTCACGTTTTCAGTCAAAGGTCTGGTTTCACTGTGACAAGCCTTTGTTTGTATTGACGTAAAGGCACTGAGTCTCGTGCCTGTGTTGGGCTCTCCTCCAAAACCTTTTGCCACAGAATAAGGCGAGGAGGTGTTTTGCTCCAACTTCTCCCAAACAAATGACCAAAGTACAAATGCACTAAGCATTTTTGCTGGTGGTTAAACAAGTAGGTACATACTCCATCCCTACCTTTCTACTTGACTTTCTCAATATAATGAGCCAGGTTTCTATGGTAACTCTCCCTACAGGTTACTTTAAAACTCATAAGTTAATGCTTGAAAGGAACTGTTATTTTTCTGCACGCCCTTCTCTACTGGAAAATGCCCTAAGGGGTGAAGACAAAGGCAGGTACTTTAGGAATGTGTTACTAACTGAAAAATGTATCTCCAGGACCACTCAGAAATCCTCAGGGGGGAGCAAAGCACGACAAAGGGTTATGTTGTGCCATGTTGAGCGGCAGGTGTGGTAGTAAATCTACTAAAGGCAAGCTGTTGGTTACCTTTAAAATGGCTCTCTTCAGTTATGGAAATTTCCTGTGTGTGGTACACAGGGTTTCTTTCTGTTAGATTAATGATTGCCTGAATTACTCAGCCATTTGAAAGGGATGCATCTGCAGTTTGGGCCATAGAGTGTTTTGGCCTCTTTCAAGCACTATTAGTTGTCTCATGTTACTTTTAGAAGTGCTGATTGTGAGACCTTTTTTTTTTTTTTTTTTTTGCAAATGCTGCTGGTTGACATCCAACATTCTGTAATACTGCAAAAACAGACATTTTATTAATCTTACATATGTTGCCTGGATTGTGTTGTCTTTGCATCTGAGAATTTGGATGTATACAAACTTATTTAACTGCTGCTTGTGCAGTGTTTTCCATCTGCCACATAAGGCTAATACTTTGATTATGGCTCCTTATCAGTATCCAGCAGCCTAACTACTATATCACAGGAACAAGACTAATTTCTCAGCTTCTTCCACCTCATTTATTTTAAAATGTTAAAATGCCAACCTCAAATGTTTTGCTGAAATTGTCACCTCAGCAGATGCTTCGTTAGAGGTCTCGACTCACTGACTTCACTTCAGCAACCGTAACGGCTCTGTGGTTTGACTCTTGGGAGTGTGTGTGTGTGTGTGACAGTGAGTAATGTAAAGTGATTCTACTGACACCCTCATTATCTCTATTGCACTATTTGGACTAAAAAATCTAGTTTAATCACCATGTTATGCAACACTAGTAAGTCACTCTGACAAGTGCCTATCCCATCATAGTGCTCTGAGGGAAAACGTGTCCCTTGGGCTTTTTGCATTGCCAGCAGACAGGCATGCATTATTACAACAGAATGTGCGTATCTGTAAAGCAGGTTCAATTATAGTAGCAACAATCCCAGTCAATCTTTTTCAGTGTGTCGCATGTTTGTACGTGTGCCAGTTACTAACAGCTAAGTGCACGGTAGAAAAGCACTGCATAATATGCTGTTAGGGGAATTGTGCAAAGTCATAGCTGCTAAATCAATGCAATGCACTTTGTAGATTATCAGTATCATATGAATCAATTACCTTTCAATGTTTGCTGAAATAGTGGATGCATGTATATTACGACAACAGTATGCCTCTCAGACTATTTCCTCATCTGTAGTTGAATAAAAACAGAGCTTATGTCTTAAATCATCATAAAATATAGATCTCTGCTATAAAGGGGATCATTGGACTTGCTTCCAAACGTACTGCAGTGTCTCTTTGTCTGTCTGATAAATCCTCCCAGCAGAAATAAACTATGGTGACTATATAATCAGATCCTAAAAGCACTGGCTTGAATCAGTAACCTGTAAGTCTACAACAGTATTGCATGCATTAACGTCGATGCTAACTTATCATTTAAGTCCTTCTCCAACAGAGAAATGGCAGAAAACAATATATCCAATGTTGTTTGTTAAATAAGTTACACTGATGTTAATTCAAGTTTTAAGCCTTTTATTATAAACCAAAAAGAATTTGTTTATTACGCATAGTATAATTTTCATTCTAATACTACTCGGTAAGACATAAAATTAGTACTCTTATTGATACAGCGCTAAATAAATATCATAAATACATATAAGATTGAGCCAAACTGGCCCTGCCAATATTTATATTCACAGAATACAGTCCGCAGAGCAGGTCAGGGGAGGCCGGTCAGCTCTTGGTTTGGGAGCGTGCGAGGTTCAGGACTGAGTGTGGCAAGTACTTTGAGAAAGTAAAGTAACACTTTCCACCCTTCCAATCTGCAAAATGCAATGCTGTTCTCATCTTCCCTCCTGTTGTGGAGCGACGGAGGCAGAGATGCATCTCTCAAGTAAAGTTCTGGGTTTTAGAGTTTTAGACAATACTTCCTGTCTTCTGAATAGTGCCCATTTGGACTGGTCATGCCACCGTACCGCCCGTGTGGGCACTGGACACAGGAGAAGATAGTGCTTCAAAAGGGAGGTTAAAAGTGAGAGCAGCCGCATCATGCCAAGGGAATGGAAACCGTGCCATTGGCTCGACTGCGGCTTCGGGTGTGGATGCTGGACTCTGTGAGTTCCTCGCCGTGTTCCTCTGATTTCTTGTCTGCGATGGTGGACAGGAAGCGCAGCGTAACAGAGTCCCACTCCTCTGGCAGCAGCAGCAGCAAGAAGCCCAGGCAGATGATGCAGGTGGCCGCCAGACGCACCACGCTGAAGATCACCTCATGTTTCAAAACATCCACGGCTACGGCGGTGGGGAGACAGACAGGAACAAACGAGGGAGGCGAACAGCGGGGCGGCGTATGAGGGAGAAAGAAAAACAAATTGAGATTAATTACATAAAGTAAGATAAACCGCAGGACACCGAGCCTGTGGCGGATGAGTGTGGCAAATGCGGCTTATAATCAGCGGCAGAGATCCACTTTATCCCCTGTGTCTTTGTGGTCTTGAGCCCTGGGACAACTTGTCGTAACCCACTGACCTTCATGGAGTCCATCGTGGTTAAAGAAAAGAACCCTTCTGCAGGCATTTAGTGTCGCCTTAGCAACCTGATCCTCCCTCAGAGAGAGAATAGTTGCAGGGTCTGTTGAGGCACATTGGTGATTGGGTTTCCAGGACGAGAGAGGCAGACTTGCTGTGTAATCTGTTTGTTACAGTGGCCCTAAGTGCTGACCTCTCAAAACACAACCACAGTATGCGTGGCCGTTTTCACAAACATTATACAGTTTCCTCAGTCCTCAGATTGAAAGTTTTCAAATGCACTTGTTTAGCCTTCACATCATCTTGTCACTGGCACACGTCATAAAAACAATTCCTAGCGCTTTTGAGCTGATTTAAACCGCTTTGCTACATTAATCTATAACCAGTTGTGTTCCCGTTCATTATCAGCATGCACCATATTATTACAGTGATCAAATGATGATGAGTTCTTTCGGCTTTTCCCTTCTGGACGAAACCAAGTTGATGTCATCACATGTGATCAAATAAGTATCATTATAAGGGTTCTCTGTTGAAATGTCCAAGCCCTTTCAATGTTTTAGCCGTCAGCTACTTGTGAATGTCATCCAGATATTGTGTCCTGATGACAGGACATATGTTACCCGACATGAACGTCAGAGATCAATGCTCTGACGTTCATGTCGGGTAACATATGCTCTGGGACATGGACGAGAATCTGTGGACCAGACACAGACCGTAACATCAGGAAGACTAAAGACCACTGGAAAAAAAAACCCCATGCAGTCCTGCACGTTCAGATCGAAGTCATGTTTCCTGTGTTTATCAATTGTATTTGTTCCGTGTGCTTCACTAAGAAGTAATTTTCTCTTGAACTGAGGGAGAAACACTGTGAAAATGGTGCTGAAAACTAAAGCAGACTCTCTCTTAATCCTGTTCTGTATTCACTTATACCCACTGTATATATTTACACTGACCCAGTGATCACCAAACCTTAACAACTAACACATTATGCACATTCTTAAAAGAGACAAAAGCAACTAAATAAGGGGGTAACGCTGTAGATGTTTTGTTTACAGATTCAGATAAAGAGTTCAGAGTGAAATGTGCCGACCATCTACCATGCCCACATCCTGACCTTAATCAAGACCACGGCTTATACTAGACTTTCTAACACAGGGGTGTCAAACTCATTTTAGTTCAGGGGCCAAGTTAGCCCAATCTGGTCTGAATTTGGCCGGACCGAAAATGCTTATATCTATATCTATATTTAAAACATTGTGAATAAGATTAACTACCTTGAAATTATTTAGAGAAGTAAGTGTAATTATAACAATATTAGACCTCAATTTATCATTCAGAATTTTTTTGTGAAATTACACTTTGTTTTCCCGTAATGATGATTTCTTTCGGCTTTTTTCCTTCCGGGGTCGCCACAGTGAATCCAATTCACATATTTGATTTTTGGCAGGAGTTTTTTTTTATGTCGATTGCCCTTCCTGACCCAACCCACTGGATCCCAGGAATCGAACCTGGGTCCCCTGTGCACCAGCCCGGTGCCTTACCAACTGAGCTATTTGTGTAAATTCAGAAAAAATGATATGACAATATTTCTATTTCCACAGAGAGAAATTTGAAGTTGTAAATATTTATAGGATATTAGGAAAATATTTGTCCCAGTCTGTATGTGGAACCTGAACTAGAATTTTTTCATTTCAAAAATGCATCCCACGGGCCGGATTGGAACCTTCGGTGGGCCGCATTTGGCCCCCGGGCCATATGTTTGACACCCCTGTTCTAACACTGCGCTGTGTTTCCCTGTATCACAATGACACAGTCTGTCAGCAAATAACAGTACAAAGTGTAAATGTGAATCAGTCACAAATAAAACAATGTATATCTTTGTAAGCCTGAAACCGATATAAGCCAGAAAAACTCCAGCTTTATGCATTTTAACTCACTATCCCTTAAATCTTAGCTATAGTTTCCATCAGAAGATCGTTTGAGTACAGTTTTATATTGACAACAATGGCTCAGCATTTGCACCATTTTGTTCGAAGCGACAAACAAGAACATGTCATTCTCATGGGAGTGGCTATTTCCTAAACTTTAAGGAGTGAAAGATAACACACTGTTCCACCAAGGTAATCTAGCAATGCAAATTTGAATATTAAAATGAAAACTTGAATGGGAAAAAACAATATTACCTGCATTGCCTGGGACACTGAGCAGCGTCCCTATAGAGATGAGAATAGGGTATGTGAGCACCACACCAACGTGCACCAAGATGTTGAATACTGCAAAAAGATGAAAAGGGATAGCACATATCAGAGAGGAAGAAAGGAGGCATATAGTTGATTGTAAAAGTTTTCATTTTGTAAAAATTTTAAGAAAAAGGGGATTCAATTTATGGGGACAGCTATACAAGGTACATATTTTCTCATTTAATAACCAAAACTAGTTTGGTAATTGTTAGTTTAAGGAAGAAATCATTTTATTGTCTAGAGCCCAGCTGTGGCTTTATCATCTAGAAGAGCGGTTGTGGCTCAGTTGGTAGAGTGGGTCAACCAATGTCTGAAGGGTTGGCGGCTTGAATCCTGGCTCTGACTGTCAAAGTGTCGAGTGGAGTTTGGCAAGATGTAGCAGCCGCCCACTGGTGTATGAACTGAGCGTGTGAATGGGTGACTGTGAGGACATTGTAAAGCGCTTTATACAGTGTTATATAAATGCAGTCCATTTACTGTCCCTAAAATTAAAAAAAAATCTCTATATATGTTTTGAGTGCACTATGCTTTCTCTTCCTGTATGAGCTCTCTTACCCAGCCACAATCCTGCCAGTCCACACAGGTATCCCCAGGGCAGTGAGGAGAGGGAGCCCCAGTGCTCCACCTTGGTGAAGTAGAGGATGAGGGGCACACAAGAGATGAAAATGAGGTTGAAGAAGCCCATGGTTGAAAGGAAATGAGCCACTTCTCCCAGGTTTGCGCTGCCCAGGAACATCTTAAACAGCACCTGGATGTTGAAGCGCATTAGGCTCATCATTATACCCCAGAGACAAGAAATCAACGCCACACTTCTATATGTAATATGCTTGGTGGTCTAACCTTGTAGAGAGCTGATGTAGAGGCAGAGCCCACTGCCAATGCCACGCCCACAAAGGAATCACCATGGAAACCATCAGCATACGCCATCATGACAATCCCCGTGATGGCCATAATAGCAGCCACAATCTACAAAACAGAGATTACAGTAAGAGCCATCAGCGGCAAGAGACCCCATCAGAAGTAAGAAAAAAGTGTGTCATGTTTTTTTTTTGTTTGTTTTTTTTTAATATACACACCCGGACGCCCATGAACCGATCTTTGAGGACGATCCAGGACAAGAGGAAGACAAAGGCTTTGTGGCAGCAGTAAAGAGCAGAGACATCAGTGGCAGTCAGTTTCTTCAAGGCCAGGAGGTATAAGTAGTTAGTCAGTGTCCACAGGATTGAGAAAGGTGCTGTTCTCTTTACGAAGAGCTTCAGAGTCATGCCGTCCTCCCCAAACAACTTACTGCACTCCCTGTTATTTTCAAACAAATCAGAGAGGTAGAGGAAGCCCAAGGTCGAAGCTCTGAGCGTAGATGATGTAGTCCGTGCCTGTCTGTTCTCATATACTCTACTGCACAGTCAACTACAGTTTTTCCCTCAGACTAAATTTCATGTGAACCTCGATAACAGTAGGACAACGTACTGATATGCCAATACATATATCTTTTTGTACCATGTGTTGATGAAATATTGCACTTACTGGCTCCAAAATATATGTCTTTGCTAAAACACGGAGGAACTCAAAACATGTTCCCCTGCCAATCTGGCTCAGTCGCTGCTTCTTGGCATGACGACCAATGTAAAAGAGGCTGGAGTCGGTCCACGTGAAATCCACTTGATCTTGAAGTATCTTAAGATTTGTAAGTATTTCAGACTTTGTAAATTCCTGGAAACCAAATAATTTTGACGACTCACCCTGTGCTTTATGTCCCTCCTCCAGACGATGCCTGAACTATCTAACAGTTATTGGTGTCACTGAGTCATTGCTGTTCCACAGGTACAGTAAATCTGGGAGGTATATTCTGCCTTTAGGTTTCTGTTTTCTCAGGGATTGTCATAAATATGGAAATGCATGCAGACTTTATGCAGCCTCTATGCACTTTTTTTTTGGATCGTGTCATCGTAGTTCTGACATTCAGGAAAGCGTACACCACGATGAAGCGAATAGATGCACAATCCCTGCCTTTTTTTCTAGGAGTGTATTGTCATCTGATGCACTGTGCATTATTTTCTTGTTATATATCAAATGTCACAGACCCACGATCCCATTGTTACTATGTGCAACATTGCGCCTCGTGTGCATCTCACCTGAATTTCTGTATGGGTGTCTGTTTGTCCCTAGTGGTAACCACATGTACAGAGTAGTAGATTGGGAAGAAGAGGATGTTCCAATTGCTGCTGAACCAGGAGATGAAGAACGGACAAGAGAAGGACTGGAACGTCAGCTTGACAACCTGAGTGGTGCCCACCCAGGAGGAGGAGATGCACAGTACCACCAGCAGACCACCCAACACCTTCAAGGCTGTGTTGGTGCATGTCTGGTAAGATCGACTCTCCCCACTTGACTCGCTGCCTGGTGTCTCTGCATGAGACTCAGAGCCATCCTCTCCTGTTAGGGGACCAGAGGAGGAGATCAAATCAACACTGATAAGAGGTGGCAAACATAGACACATTGTTTACTCAAGTAAAAATGTAGACACTTATGTAAAGAGGGCTCCGGTAGCAATAGACATATTCAAGGTTTTCTCCTAAAACTGAAAGAGTGCAGCCTCTGAAATGTACTGCGTATAAAAGTAAAAAGGATCTCTTTGGAGAGTATTTCTACCTGAAGCAAACCTCTTACAATATTAATATTGTATATGTATCAAATCATTATAGCAATTATAAAAAAAACAACAACAACAAGCTCAAAACAATGTGTATTTGATTTTTTTTGTTGTTGTTTTATCTTGCTCTATTTGTCTTACCTAATATGCACTAATGGATTCATTAATGGAGCATGTTTTATCTGTTATAATCCCATCCAACTGAATCGAAAACATTCTTGATGTTTGACAGGTGCATAATGATGCAAAATATAACTAATAGACAATTCCACTCGAAACGTGTAAACGCAAGAAATAAGTCTGCTCTGAAAATATAAGGAGTAGAAAGAAGTAAAATGTCGGAACAAACAGAAAAACGTCACCAGGAAATAACATTACACACACAGACACATACACACACTCACACACACACACACACACACACACACACACACACACACACACACACACACACACACACA
>JAPTHA010000016.1:11703179-11713582 GCA_029814585.1 Gymnapogon annona | reverse complement strand
CACACACACACACACACACACACACACACACACACACACACACACACACACACACACACATATAAACTTAATAAAAATTTGTGTGAAGTAATATAACATTCAATAATATTAACATTATTTTTCACATGTCTGTGAATGAAGCAGGATGCACAGTGTGACTCAGTTCCTGAGCACAAGCAGGTTGAGCATTTATTGATCAATTGCCCTTCCTGACACATGCGTTACATTTTTTTGCAGTAAAGGCACTGACACATTAGATGAGGGTTCACTAAAAATGTGTTGTGTTAGCATCGTGGACTGTTTATCTCATAGATAGCTTTGACGCCTCATGATGCAGCACATAATGCGCACGCATTGTAGTTGGTTGTGTATGGGAACCCGATGCCCAGAAAGCAAGAGTAAACCTAACCACATGACATTCCACATGAAAGTCATGTCAACCTTGGCACACAGCGCTGGGGTAGTTAGACAGATAGACAGATAGATAAATGGATGGACAGATGGACGGTTGGGTGGGTGGATGGATGGACGGATAGATGCACAGATGGATGGATTGATGGATGGATGGGCGGACTGACATTTGGCCCTGTGCCATAACAAACTGCAGGAATGAAGACTTCCTGGGCTCTATCCGCGCTCTATAATATGTGAAGTGCTGTGTGTGTGAGTGCTTCCGGAGGGAGCTCAGATCCCTTCTTCACCTCTCGACAGCGTTATCAATTTACACCAGGGTAGGAATAAAAGATGACATGTGCCTGGTGTTTGCTGCCCGCGCTCCCTTTGCTTGCTCAGCATGTGAAGCTCTGCCATTTCCACCATGACTACAGACACTTAAGCCTCACAAGGTACGCGTCCCTTCTCGTACTAGTAATGAGCACCTCGGGGGTGCTCATTATTGCACCTGATAGTCTATTGTTTGTTATCTGCAAAGACGAGTCGGTAAGTCAAGCGAACAGTTAGAGTTGAATTACTGTGTGTGTAATGTAAGGTGTGCGGCTGTTACTCTTATCATGTTATCAGTGACAGTACAGGTAGTGGTATCAGTGAGACGTCAGCGTCCTGAGCTGTCACTCTGCACAATCTAACAAGCAAATACATGTAGACACAATTCACGTCTGTGCATCTAACATCTTAACTGAAAACAGACAGAAAAAAAAAGTACTGCAAACGTTATACCTCATTGCATACAAAGATTCTTCTCGTGAAGGCCTCTTTAGACGAATTGGGAGATAAATGAAATTGACAGGACTTTAACAGTCTTGCCAAACATATTCTTTCTTTGCTTATTGGATGCATCAGATCATCGTTGTGTATTAAGTGTATTAAAGCTGTGTGTGGGCTGAAACTATTAAACCTGAATTGAAATGGGCAGATCTCCAGCTCACACCAGTGTGTTTAACACAGGTCGACACAAACATCATTGAAGTAGGAACAGAGCAATAACACCTCACATGCTGTCATGTCTTCTGAATACATTTCGGGTTCTTCTTTTTCAATCCCTAAACACCAACTCAAGCTTTGGCTAACTGTGTACAGATGTAAAATAGTTATATAGTGTGAGAAAAATATGGACCAAAAACGCTTCTTTTTTTTCCTACCGGATTATCGAGGGATTTGGTTTAATTACGTTCTGCCACAGCACGAATCCCCAATCAATCTAATGGGCCTGGTGGTTGCAAACTGTAAAACTGAGATCAAATATTTCAGCAGGAGAGAGGCTGCATTTCTATTCTCCTGCTTGACGACTGCCTCTCCTCATCCTCCATGCACCACGGTTCATGTTTCATAACACCAACAAAACCTAAAGCTTTTAGTGTGGGATACGGACTCCTTTGTCCTGAGGTAAAAGCCACTATGGGCTGATCTGGTGCCAACATGCAGCAATATTCTAACTCTACTATATTCCCCTACCTCATAAAAGCATCCCCTGTGGCCAAAATTGCCTTCTCATAACAGACAGTGTTATTGCTGACACGCGTTGCCGCTAAAAAAGTCGCAGAGGAAACACGAACCTACCACACACGAGACGACAGTGCACCAGTACACTCAAGCACTTCACCGAATTATAAAAGTGCTGCTTGAAGTTATTTTTAGTCACAGTGAAAGAAAATATATGAGTTTAGAGGACAAATACCTACACATGTTTTTGTAGCTGCTGTGCATAATTTGGTGCATGAGCTCACAGAGTAGGAATCTGTAGGGTTTGACAAAAGGTTTTAAGAAAATGTCACAATATCAAAGTTTCTAAAAAAAAAATACAGGGTCACAAAATACACCACATCATTAACTTAAGAGTTCTGAATGAGCACATGCCTGAATTCATAGATGCATTAGTCAATTAGGTCACGGTTTTAAAAGAAGCATTTGAAATAATTCACTTCACGTGTTTTCATTAAACAAATTACATTGCTGCACAGTATCAGTCACTCCTGGCGCCCATTAACCGAGCTTATCCACTCTGTGTGACGCAGTTTGCTGCTTCAACCTTACATTTCAATCCATCCCATATTTTATCCCCACCACTGCTGGTGACATTGATGGATGGACTCGGGCACAGTCCAATATGAAGCTCACGGTCATGTCTGCAGTGTTAGAGAAGCTTATACCACAGGTCAAACACGCCAAGATCTCGGTCGCATGATGTGGCAGCGTTCTGAAAAGATGATTACACGTATCGTTAAGTGGAGATACAAGGGTGAAGGCGATGTCACATCTTATGGCTGAGGAGGTTATGGGGAAGGTTAATGGATTGAACAGATGTGGAAGCAGATGACACGGGCCTGTCCCGTCACACAGAGACACCAAACATATGCTGCTGCTACAACGCTTCCTGTCAACACATTTGCTATCGCAACTCTCAACTTGCCAGCACCAATTAGAAATGACACACAGCATTCAGAGTAAAACTGCCAACAGGTTAAATAGCACTGTTTAAATCCTGACCTTTATGATGTTTTTGGGGGTTTTAATGTCTGATTGGATGCATCCTAACCTGATGTCGGTGTAATACTCCACATACTCTGTCAAAATCTTCATGACACTTTGCTCATTGAGGCTTTTGGGAAACAACACACTATAACAACAGGACTGCATATCTGTGCAGAAAAGAAGGCATCAGCTAATGCTCCCAAACACTCACTTCCTGTGAGCACAAAAACATTCAGAGAAATCTCAGCAAAAGGACATCTCGGGTGTTTTAAGTGTTTCAGTTTACCTTCAGAGATGGGGCAGGTCAGGACCTGAGTGCTGTACGAGCTAAGAGGAGCCACTCGGGCTGAGTGCTTCTTCATTCTCCACTGGGGGCACAACACACAGTCCTTCCTTGGGAGGTGTGTGTGTGTGTTTGTATACTGTACGTGTGTGAGAGTGTGTGCTGAATGCTCAGCGACTCCTCCTGTTAGCTCCGTGCATCCTCAAAGTCCTGACTCCTCCACTTCTGCTTCACGCTGGTGAGTGCGTCCCTTCTCTTAGATCTCTTCTTCGCCTCTTCCTCTCCACAACTCCAGTCTTCACCCTCAGGTCCACTCCAGTCCAGCGCCTTCACTTTGACTGCTTCTCACTCTTTCTTCCTGTCTCTCTGTGTCTGTCTGGGTACTGACACAGCTCAGTTATGACAGCTCAATGGAAGTGCACTGAAGTGGAGACACTACTGTTGCGTTGACATGCCGTGATCCAGCACCGCCACTGTCTCCAAGGGAGACTGATCTTCAAGTGTGTCTGGCATGGTGCAATCACTCCTATCATCTCTTCCTGTCCTCCCCCTCCTCTTTCACCCTGTCTCACTCATTTTTCCCCTCCTCTTCTTTTGCTCCACAAATCAGCAGCTTTGTTTGGAAGGTAACCAAGCAGCCCTCAGCTAATTATGCTGCGTTAGCTGCTTCCCCCTCCTTTCCTGCCTCCTCCTCCTTTTTCTACCTGACCAGGCTCTCCTCACTCTTTCCATCCCTGACTCCCCATATGCTCTGTCCTCTGTTTTACAACATCTCTCTCTCTCTCTCTCTCTCTCTCTCTCTCTCTTATTGGCACACCTCCTGCTCTTCACTACTCCTTGAGAATCATATTATTTGTAGAGCTCTCTCAATGCTGCCTTCACCACCGCAGCATTAATCAACAGAGCTGTGAAACAGATAGAACTGTCATTAGCACAATATACGCACACAAAGGGATGAGAAGTCTGTACAAGGAAATTCTGACATCCACTAAGGCAATGATAGACAATCAATATTATAAAAGACAAAAGAAACTGCACAACTCCAATATATGACCCTGAGGATTTGAAATGCATAACAACATGCGCGACTATGGACAAATACATGGACTTCACACTTATCAATACAAAAATAAATGGCAAAAATATTTTTCCTTTACCAATATCTTCATGCGTAGAGTCGAAAACAGAATTTACTTTAATTTTGTTTTCTTTAATTTAATTTAATTTAACAGAAATAACTTTACTCCAATACATACCAGCACGATGTATTGAACATACTGAGGGGACAGCATGTTTCTGGAGTCTGAAAATAAGAACTGTGTTTTAACACTTTTCAGTTCAGGGAACATGATTCATTGCCAAACTCTAAACTTGCAAAAGCAGCACCTGAATAACCTGTGACGTTCAAGTACTGCCAACACAAAACCACATCAATATCTTGACACTTGAAATATAACATCGATTGCACTTTTACCCTTTCCATACATAAGCACTTTTTATCTGTGCTTCTTCACTTTTATTTCGGAAGGAAGTTCTGTGCAATACCTTTCTTCTTAATGGATTATTTTTCATTAAATATTTATATTAATATTTTCTCCTCCCATCAGCAGCAAGTGTAGACCTGAGAAGGGTCAGTCTGGGCCATGAGTCGCCCTTGGGACTGCGGTCAGGAGTTTCCATCTTAGGAAAATCCCTGAGGCAACTCTACCATTGTGCAGAAGATTAATGGACCAAATCACACTGATATCAGTTTATAGTGTACACAGTCAAACGCTCGGAGCTTACATCCTGAAATATAATATTAAAATAACATCTTACAGTCTCACCAGTCGAATCAATACAAGTCGAGCACAACTGTAAATGTGTGACCTGAAGAAGAGAAAACACTGAAGTAATACAGGAAGAATGAGGCATTTTGGTTCAGTTGGTTAAACACACTGTTGTAAGCGATAACTCTGACATGCAGTTTTTTGTTTTGCTTTTTGTGATGGCTTCAGGTTTTCTCATTCGATTACAATCACGTTGTGTCCCCTCCCCTCCAGTCTGTCTCTACTCTCCAGTGCTTACAAGCCAAAGTTCCGGTGTAACTATAGAAAGCGTTGCAGATCAGAGTGTCTCTCTGTGCATTCTTCAGGCTTAGAAAGGAAACACACACACTCACTTATTGTTTGGCTGCTTGTTGGAAAAATGCAGGGCCACGTTCCAGTAACACCACGGTAATTTATTAGCTTGAACGCAGAGTACAATATTGGCAGCACATGTTGATATACAACACCCACTGTTGTCATTTTCGGGGTCAGTCACGTGGCTTAAGCGCACTTATTTCCCATGGTCACTCAGGATAACAGAATGAGTTCAATGCTAATGCAAAGGTGATGTCATCAGGATGAGCTTCAATTAAAATACTTGTGCAAGCATGGCTGAGGTAACTGTTTAGTCAGGTGTAAGCCCGGGATGAGCTGGGGCTATGGATCCCCTGAGACAACATGGGTTAAAGTTAAAAATAGCCCTACTGATGAGCCGAGCCAATAGCTAGACAGGGAGGGGACAGTGAAACCATGTAGTCAGCAGAGACATGGACACTAATCACTTTCAGATAAAGAGAAATACCTGGTGCACTGGTGCTACAGTTCAGTCTCAGACATTTACACACATCAGGTACTTGAAGCTTACAAAAGGCGATATCTTTTGGTGTTTCTCATACTGATAAAAGTCTCAACAAATCACAAGCACAATATCAATTGTAAGTTTTGTGTTTGGTTCACATTAGCTGTTAAAAATACCATAAATGCATGTAACATTCCCTAAACCGCGCCACAACTGCAAGAATTACATCATATTCTGTTTGTCTGTATCACTGGCAGCACCGATGGGTCTCAAACACTATCACAGACCTATTGAAAAAACACATCTCATCACCGATTAGAACACCCCAAAAAAACGAGCCACATAAGTATTTGCAATAAAGCGACAACTGAGTGTATATCATACAACTGTGTCGTTGCATCATAGATCAAAGAATAAAATAGTAAATCATCCCTTTAACCTCCATAGCAACAGTAGCTCCTGTGCACTGACGCATTCAAACCCATTCAGACTCTTTTGTTATTCAGATTGTCGAATATTCCTCAGCTTGTAGTACGAGGCTCTTTGTGTGCAGCACCTCGCTGTTGCTCATCACATCTCTAGGAGGAACAAAGAGGATGTGGGGATGACGGGGAGAAATATGGAAATATGATGAAACATGCAGCTGATTTCGACCAAATTTGGAGATGTTACTGGAACCACTGTCTGTCAAATACTTTACCACTACTCAGACCATCGCCTCAGCTGTTTCATGTGGAAAATTGAGAAAAGAGGACACCTGGTGGTGAACAATAAACACTGCACTACAGAGTAACTAGTATATATATATATATGTATAACAGGTGACCTGGAATGACTTTAGGTTAAACCAACAAGGTTTTTTTGTTTGTTTGTTTTTTCCAGTTTCCTCGAATCGTCATTTAATCTCTGCACAATACAAGCTAAAATAGTTGGTCTCCCAGTGGCTAAATTAAAATAAAGTTAACAATTGATGCTGTTAGTTTTTGGTGACAGTAGAAATTTGAGTAGCAGAAAGAGCCAAACTTTATATAAACTCAAACTTAAAGATTTTTAAGAAAGGAAAGATATTTCTCTTATGAAACACAAATACTTTGGGCATAAATCGTGACACACAATACAAAACTCAATAAGCAAGAGTGTACCTTGATATCTTATAATCATCTGAATTTCATCAATCACTTAATCCATTATTAAAGGGTGAATATTAAATATTTGTCCGTGTGATCTACACAAGAGTACACAGTACTACTGTGAGATGCTGAGGTTGAGAGTTGATTCAGAGACCACACGAGGGCGCTGTTGGGCAACTGACAGAACTGTTGACTAACTAGTGATGCGATGACAAGCCTTAAACACATTGTACCCTTTTACTCTTCACTATTATTTCAGGTTGTATAACATCACTTTTAGAAATTTTAAAGTATGAAAAACAGATTATGAACCGTGAAATGAATCGCACCCAAAATATTCAGTGCAACAATGACAACACAGTACCGGTAACACACTGGCACCAGTACAAATCAGCAGTTCTGTAACTCCTGCGGAGAGATATTATGTCCATTATATGGAGGGCGCATTTTCCCCGTTCCCAGGAGCATGTGAGAATAACAGCACTCCAGGAGTCATTCAGGCAAACCTCATATCTCATTCGATGTAAGAAAGTTAAAAATAGCACAGAGTGAGGAGGCATTGGGAATGGGGCAGTCCAAAATAAATGCATGCTCATACTAAATGTTTGAGGCAGTTTTCGGGGGAGAATCACCTGCTGAGATATAACATGAGCTAAATGATGACATGGGTGCACGGCGACTCGATGCAAAGCAATCAGTACTAACGAGATTGAGCTGGAAACACTGTGAGTCTCCACACTCGGGAGCATATACAAACACAGTGAGTGGCAATAAATGATGGCGTGCTCTGGAGCCTGTACCAGGGCCTGCTGTGATGCCGGCAGTGTACGACACACTCTGGGTGGGAATGCAACTATGAGTACCTGTTCTTCCTCCTGCACTATTGCTACTTACACAGCTGGGAGCACATCACTACTACACACTTGCTCTTCTTCTACATTACGCATTCAAAACAAGCTAAACAACAAATTAGTGCTATTGTATTTGCACAAGATGCTGAGGGTGCATTCACCGCACAAGGTTGCTGTTACCTCCAACTCGAGCCAAATGAGTGGTGTTAGAATATAGACTCTCTTTGTGAAACCAATTTGATTTATTTTCTGTCCTCCGGCTATTATGCACATAAATTGCACCGTGTTTTCTCGTCGTGTCATTTATCGTTTCACATCTTAACAGTGCACCATTATATTCTATATTTGTGTATTACAGTGCAATAGTTGTCACCAAATCTGGTCCATACCCCCCCCTCGGAGGCATGTTGTAATTCAACGCAGATGGCAAGTGGCAATAATAACAAACTGGCAACAGAATCTTACTAAATATATCATTACCCCATAGGCTTGGCAGCATGAGCCTACTGTTCTATTTACGTGCTCCTTTTGTCTTATGCAAAATGATACTTGTAAACACAACAAAATATGCGAATGCAATGTTTTTCAAGCAACAAAGTGACTTTTCATGTTCCACTTTCTAAGAACCTTGTCCAAGACAGGTGTGCACGTGAGAAGTTTAGTCAGACCGCTTCGCAGTGACAGCAGCAGCAGACACAATATGTTTAATGGCTGTGCAAGCAGGAAAAATGGTGACAAGTATTCTGCCCTGAGGAACGCCTTCTGTTGACTGTGGGAAGCAAAAAAAAAAGAATTTTGTTGATGGATAGAGAGTGAAACGCAAGGCTACAGATGGCATATTTTACCAGAGAAATGGGAAATGTCTCCCAAATTAAATAACCCCTCAGCTCGGCCACATGCAGGCTTTTATAAGCGCAGTGGGGGTGCTAATACTGTACCCTCCACACCTGCTCCCTACACCTGGAATTACATCTCAACTCAGAGACCATTTTTTATTTGGATCTGCCAATGAAATGAAACAGATGGGGACCGGAAACGGTAATATTTCATAACAACGGCCTTCAACAATCCGTGTTTTAAGTAAATACATTGCACTTTGTCTTTCACCATTAATCAAATAAACAAAATATGTAATATTCTCACTGTTTATAGTACTGTTTACATTGATGTGTGGTATTTACACTGTTTGTAGTACTGTTTACACTGATGTGTGGTACTTTCACTGTGTATACTACTGTTTACACTGAAGTGCAGTGTTTTCACTGTTTATAGTACTCTTTACACTGTTACATCGTTACTGTCCATCTTATTTATTTCTTATTTATATTGACTGTGTGAATTTTTGTTGTCACCTTGCACTGCAGACACTCATGCCTTTGGATTCACTCGGCAATTGTGCACTATTTTCCATATTTATTTTGTGTCATCAGTTGCCATTATTATATATAATGACATTTCGTTACCATATTCATTGTGTGTCTGTGTAATGACAATAAAGGAAGTCTAAGTCTAAGTCTAAAAACATGTATAATATAGTATTGAAATTTGGCAGAATGTCCTGTTATTATCTTTTAGTGTAGAAATTCAGTCTGATTTTTTTTAAAGTGGTCTGAAGTCATTGGATATCCCAGTTTTCCTAATTGTTATTAAGTTTCAAACGGTGTAGCGTTCACACACTGTTTCCTTCTGGCATTGTGTCAGTGGTCCTCCAAATTTTCAATAGAGTAATCTGTTTTGATTCAAGGATTTGAGAGCTTCAAGTTTAATCTTTTTTTTTTTTTATAGATTAAACCAAACAAGTAGATATACTCTCAAATGGAAAGATGTGATTGCATTCACGCCTAATCTGCTGCAACCGACACTACTGATAAACACGAGGCAATTAAATGAAAGACAGCCTCGTTTCCTTCTCCTCATTATCTAAGACTCCACTGAGGTATACTCTCATTTCATCCAAGGAGCCTCAGCTGGAATTGTTCTGAACAAAATAAGGCGCCGTCTGCACATTGATGCACATTTCCATCCAGATATAAAGGGGGTTTGTTTTCCAGTCAGTGTAATGCATTGTGTCACAGAGAGCGCAACTTCAGTGGTACTGATTTGGGCGGGAAGCGTCGTAACACTGACAGCACATCAGCCTCTGGGGGTGCATCTGTGAGACAAGAGCTTTCATGTACTGGCCACGGGGAGATGTTTGAGAGTTTACATAACATTTGGGATGAAGGTATTGACTCTTCAGTGACCTAGATACAGGCCCTTTTACATGCAGGGGTATTTTTTTTTTGTTGCAATTATCCAGATTACTTTTAAGAAAGAATGTTGAAACAATGTACAAAATAGAATATGTAACTCAGAGGTCAGAGGCTCTATAATGACACCTTACCTTATACGCACTTTAACTAGACTTGGACTTTATAACAATATATTGTTCATTATTGTGACTTCTTTTGTACTTTATTGTGTACTTTTATTTTTTCAAGAACCCTGCATGCTCCTGTGATCCGATCTTTTTGCTGCTGGAACTGTGAAGTTCTCTTGGAGATCAATAAAGTATCTATCTATCTATCTATCTATCTATCTATCTATCTATCTATCTATCTATCT
>JAPTHA010000016.1:11665144-11683775 GCA_029814585.1 Gymnapogon annona | reverse complement strand
GTGTGAGAGGAGAGGATACAGAGGACAGGGTTAGATGGAGGACAGTGATTCGCTGTGGAGACCCCTGAAGGGAAAAGCTTAAAGGAAAAGAAGAACTGATTGGTTGCTACTGTACCATCAATACCATTCCTAAACGACATGGAAAATTTACCAGCGCACCACATTGGTTCAGCTCTATGTACCCAAGCAGGGCTTGTAGGACTTAGTAGGCATGAGAGGAGGTGTGAGGTTAACACGTGTCTCTCTGCAAATCAGGCGGCTCACTTATTTATGGTTTTGTTTTGTCTTGGCTTTTTTGTTTTGTCTTGGCTTGTCTTGTCTTTTTTGGTTTTGTGGTTACACTGGCCCAGACCCTGCCATTGTGGAGCGGGAGTCTTTTGTGGTGTATGACTGTACCTGTAATATTGTCCAATATATTCCGGCTGGATAGCTCAGTTGGTAAGGCACCGGGCTGGTGCATAGGGAACCCAGGTTCGATACCCGGGATGAGCATCCAGTGGGTTGTGTCAGGAAGGGCATCCGACATACAATCTCCTGCCAAATCAAATATGCGAATTGAATTTGCTGTGACGACCCCGGAAGGGAAAAAGCTGAAAGAAATCATCATAAAATCTTTTTTAAAAATCAAACAAAAGAGAAAAAACTATCAAAAGCAGTCTAGTGCAGGTCATTTTCTTCTTAGTCCCCTTTTGTATTTCAGTATCAACATGTTGCTCTTGTTGCATCATGAATGTCGACTTATGTAAACCTGATGCAGGATGCTCTTATCTTGTTGCGGTCTACAAAAGGACAAAGGCTAGACTCCTTTACATGAAGATTAGCTTCACCTCCCTGCTGGATTTGGAAGGTGACGGCTGAAGATTTATGACCACTTGAGGTAACAAAGCTAAATCCCTGAAGTTTTTTTTTTTTTTTTGCTTGCTTCCTCCCTCCTCACTGCAGTCAGAATGATGAATGAGGCCTTAAGTGTGAGGATGCTGAGGAGCAAAGCCTGGACGACAACAGCGGAGATGGGACATTTACTCTGATTGACCAGACACGACTGTGAGTAATGTTTACATCGATATTGGTTCTGGCCTTGTCTCTACTCTCCCTTGCTCTGAATTTAGATTATTTCGGGATTTGCTCATTTCACGAGATGCTGCTCAACAGATTGCAGATACCACAGATATTCCGTTTCATTTACTCCGCCGGAAAACTGCTGACGTTCATCATCATGAGGTGACTTTATTAATGCTTGCTAGGTTGCATCTAATGGATTTAACATTGCTTTTAACAAGGCACGGATGCATTATTGATGACTTATAGGTTTCTTGTAAGAACGTTGTGGGTTAGCAGCTCGTAAAGAAATGTGAGCAGCGACTTATCTGTGTCGAGTTTTGGGGAGAAACTTATGAGAAATTGTACATTTATGGACAGTTAACATGAAGTCACATAATCTTAAAGGTCTTAAAGTCAGTAATGCACGCAGCGGTCTGTGGATGACTGCGTATTTGATTCTCTGATATTATGGCTGTGGGACTATTTCCACTAATCTGGAATCTGGTTCTACAAGTGGATAAGTGGATAAATGGTCCCACTGAACTTTTAACTTAAAGATCCTCGGCCCACAGCTCATTAGGTGTGATCCAATATGAGTGGTATAAGCTATTGGGGTCAACGCTCAGAGTCAGACTGACTGAACTCTGTATGCTGCTGGAGAAGAGCGGTGACACTGGGAATTCAAGGTTGAAATGGGTATTGACTCTGTGAGCCATTAAGGGATTTGACAATTCTCCGCGGGACCAGGGCCGCTAATGAAAAACTGTCTGGAGGCTACTCTGTCTCCTGTGGCCAGCGTCCGGGGTGACGTTGTGGAGGCGCGTGCCTGAGCACACGGCCTTGTTGGTCCACTTAAATAATCCATATACATTTTCTTCCTTGGATTGTTTCATTATTTTTTTTTCCCCCCTTATACTTACTCACACAGTGCGCCTCGGGAAATGTTGTGTCTACTCTGCAAACTTAGAAGATTATGAAACGATCCAACGCTTCTGCGGAGCATATCCAGAGAATCAAAGGTGTTAACGTCACCCTTTTTTCTCTCTTTGGCTGTGATCAACAGAATTCCCGCACTGTTTGGAGTGACACAAATGAAACTTGTACTTCTTTTATGTGCTTTTGTATACACTGCACTAGCTTTTCATGACGGTGATTCAGTTGTTTTGTAATATTTACTTAATTGGGAAAAACTCTCAGAAATTACAATTTACTTAACGCAATGACTCCCAGGAGAACATTTCCACACACCATGTCTGCACATCACTATCAATGGTTTTTTTTTTTTTTATTCTTCTGAGGTCAAGGATGATTAATGAGCTTATTACCACGGGTACTATGGGCAACGTTTCACACTCTGTCATGGTCTGTATCTTAGCGTGGAGTTTACAAGCAATCCACGCGCACTAATAACTATGTCCCCAAGGCTTTTTCTGAAAAAGGAAATGGTCCAAGCACCTGTTCTGCAGTATATACAAGTGAGCAATAGCCTGCATGCTGACGATGTTTACTTCCACGCAGGGAAAACAGAAATTGATTAATCAAAACACTGCATTCAGTTCTTCATTAGCTGACTGAAGTGTGTGTATCACTAACATGCAGATGAGTGTGTATTTCTTTAAGTGTGAGAAAGGTACTGTATATATGCAGACTATATTTGACTCCTCCACACTGAGTAATCTGCAAATGTTCCACATTTTTCCATATGAAAAGACAATGCGGTCTGGGCCACGTGCCTGGCATTAGTCACATTAGAAAAGACCTGAATGATGAGGACATTTATTCCTTTTTACCGGTGTAATAGCGCCTGTTATTCATCAAGATTGATTGTAGGGTACATTTAGTCATTAAATGAATAGAGTCAATCTGGCTGACTGTCACAAAGGCTTGAGTAAAGGAGAAACTATTAGGAAGGATAATGTTATTACACACAATGACAGACCTTTTAAATACTGGAACAGATGCCGGGAAGTACATGAGCAAAGCCCGACCTGAAACATTTGCTCTGTGATATATTCACAGAGCACATTTAGAGCAAATTCTACAATTAATATTAAACATAGTGAATGCTTTAAAATTGCCGTACTTTAGACACAGAGGGAATATAAATAGGGGTACAATCCATAAAAAAATACAACGCTCACAGTCTGAATCCAACACCAACACTTCAATTCTACATTAAAATTTTATGTTAAAATTGCCACCATTACCATGTGTCACCGCATTAACTTTGACAAATAGCTTGTGATGTTTCCTTTTGCACTAATGAATCTTAAGCACCAGAGCACTGAAGTGTGCGTGAAAGCCAGACATTCTCTATTCAAAGCAACAATCGTCTTGTATTATGTTGTATGTGCACATTCCGCAGTGTATTTATTATACTCAAAAGATTATACTGTATGTATACTGTTTAATATGGGTCCTGAAACACAAGGTGTATTGTAACATACATAATGACATGCATTAATATACTTATCAGTGTAAAAAGGTCTAATACACAGAGCAAATGTACTGTACATTGTAGTTGTATTTGTGACTACAGCTGAATTTAGTGCATCCGTGTTAAACACAGCCTCTTAAATCAGACAGAGATCTGGAGGTTTGTTTTACTCTCTGCAACCTAGTTTCTCATACACTTTCTTGGATGACTGTGTGCACAAAACAAATAAAAGATATTGCGTTTGCCAGTATTTTACAGCTGTTACCAGAGCGCCACCCTCTGGTCAATTTGATCATCACTGAACTATTCCCACAGGCACTCACTATAGACATGATAAACAAAAGTACATAAATCAAATAAACGGTGGTTTGTGAGGAGGGTGGGTGGGTGGGGGGGATTACACATAACAGGGGAAAAAATACAGAAATAATAATGTGATGCATTTATTTCGGAGAGGTCACGTGCAGCGCATTACAGAGCTCCTCAAAGATAACTCAGCCAGTTTGACGTCCCTCTAAACCGAATTCATTTGTACAAATCAGAGATATATGAATTGTTGAATTTCAGTTGCAGTTATCTAAGACATTAGTGAAGTATTCACAGACACATCACGTCATAGTGCATTTACTTTGGCTGATGATTTATATATTAAAATCAGGACGCAGACTGCTCCTTCTCCAAGGAGGGAGGGTTTGTAGATGTGAAGGGCTTTATAACAACAACTGCATTGTAGCATAATTAACTTTTATATTTTAATTTTATATTGAAAAGATTGGAGCAGAGATGCTTTGATAAGCAATAGTGAACCATGAGCAACTATAAAAGCAATAAATGCTCTTTAGAAGGTACTGAAGTGAAGTGAAATGAAGTGAAGTTCCTTGAAACTACTCCAAGTACTGAGGTGATATATGAGGTATACGCTCTGCACACACGACAACGAAATTATGTAAATCTGAAAAAGTCTGAGGTCGCGGCTGTGAAATTGTTCTTTTGGAGAACGGGTCCCAGTGTAAATAAATCTCCCAACACTGCCCTGTCACTGCTGTATCAGCTGCAGGATGACAGGTTACCAGTGTATACATGATATAAGGAGGGCTGTGATTGGCTCTGTGGTAATAGACCAATGAGACAGTTAGTCTGACAAAATGAATCAAAGCATGTTTTGCCAGATACCGACCTGGTCTTTGTCCTGTTGCTCCTTGTATCCTTGGTGGAAGTTGCAAAACCTGCAGGTTGAAATCAAAGACAAATTCACTAGTTGATAGGAAATTCCTTAATTGCAAAGTTTGTTTCACCACTTTGGTTTTCAGAGTTTTGTAGTTTTTGATTGTTTGTTTGTTTGTTTTTGTTTTTTATTAAGACAGACAAACATGGACTCTGACGTGAAGATGTCTTCTCTGGGAATGAAACTACTGGATCATTATCAACACTAATGAAACCTCAGAACAGGCATCAGTTAAACATCCAGCTGAGACAAAGACACTCCAAACATCAGGTAACGTGTGATTCATGATTTATAACCAAATTCATATACATTCATTACTGCAACCAAAATGATAGACATACATTTATCCACAGACTATGAGATTAAATGTATCAACATGTTTAATGTTTATTTATTAAATATGGGACTATGCACATTAACCAACATGAATTAGTACATGTAAATGTGCCAGAGTTAGCCGTTCAGGCTAATTTTCATCTGTAGTCCCATTGGCAGGTTGATGGTAAAATAAAAACAGGACATTGACACAATAACATTCAGTACATTATGATAATGACATTAAAGGTTGGTGGATACTAAAGTACACATATTAATACATATATATGCTGTATTAACATATGATACTTTGATCAAATTTATTGACATACTATCACCAAATTTTCCCACAGATGGGTGTATGACCATAGTATAGACGCAGTGTGTTGAATAGATCACAGATAAACCCAAACTTTCTATGAGTCATGAAATGAGTATATTCTGCTTAAAATAAGAATAGTGGTATTTTATGATTCTTAGATAATATTTTCTTATTTTAAGAAAACTTGATAAGTGCCATTTTCACACTGCTCTCACAGATAATTTACTTGAAATGAGACATTTTAACCCAGAAGTGGATTTAATCATCTTATCTTTGCACAGACCTTTTTTACAGTGATGTAAAATGTTTTCATCCAGGGGAATGCTTAAGCTGATTTGTTATCGCTCTTATTTCCAGGGAATATGTTAGAGAAACTACGGTTACCTTTTTAGAGCCTGTAGAGAGGAATGGGTCTAAATCTCACATTGTTGGTCAAGTGGGGCATTTTTTCTCAGTGTGTCTGAGGCAAATGTTTCCCATGGGGGGATTTAGATTCAGAATTTTAACTTTTCATTTTATGAGTTGGGCTGAGAACGGCTTTGCAGATTTAAGAGTCTTTAAAGACAGAGCATGGGATGCTGAAAATGGCATAAAAATGTAATATGAGGTCAAATCTTGCTACTGAATAAGGCTGTATGTCCCTGAGGTGAAAATAATTTAAAAAAAACTTGATTAAATAGATCAGCTTGGGTAATGGATGAGTCGGTTTGGGGATCTCAGGATCTCATCTCTGCTTTTTGCAGATGATGTGGTCCTGTTGACTCCTTCAGACCTGGACCTTCAGCATGCACTGGGGCGGTTCGCAGCTGAGTGTGACGCAGCCGGGATGAGGATCAGCACCTCCAAATCCGAGGCCATGGTTCTCGACCGGAGAAAGGTGGTGTGCCCTCTCCAAGTCGGTGGGGAGTCCTTGCCACAAGTGGAGGAGTTTAAGTATCTCGGGGTCTTGTTCACGAGTGGGGGGACAGAGAGACAGTGAGATCGACATGTGGATCGGTGCAGCGTCTGCAGTGATGTGGTCGCTGTATCGGCCCGTGGTGGTGGAGAGGGAGAAGAGTCGAAAGGCGAGGCTCTCGATTTACCAGTCGATCTATGTTCCTTTCCTCACCTATGGTCATGAACTTTGGGTCATGACTGAAAGAATACCTGGATACAAGCGGCCGAAATGAGTTTCCTCCGCAGGGTGGCCGGGCGCACCCTTAAAGATAGGGTGAGGAGCTTGGTCAGCAGGGAGGAGCTCGGAGTAGAGTCGCTACTCCTCCACATCCAGAGGAGTCAGCTGAGGTGTCCCGGGGCAGACCCAGGACATGCTGGAGGGACTATGTCTCTATGTTAGATTAGATTAGATTAGATTAAATAGATCAGAGGTGAAGAGATTTTCTGACTAACTTTGCTTGGTTTTGAAGGTCATAATTTGCAGTGAACATGATGACCTTATTTTTTAAACTCCTGATATCCTACTGTCTCGTGACTCATATAAAGAAGTGCATTTCTCAGATTGTGTCAGCGTTCCCGATGAAGTGAACAGATGTCCGCACACATGCCAAAAGTTATCACATTGGCACGTCATGAAAAGCGTCATTTACTGACTGGACGACGCAGGGTTCTGCAACTGCACTGCAGGACGACATTTTCAAACTACTTTCTGGGAAGTGAGATTAGGAGATATTTGAGATGTTGCAGCAGTTGCCAGGTCTGCCAGAGTCTGAACGCATCCAAACCCCAGTGCATCTACTGGGATACAATCTGCCAAGCATCTCTGTTCAAAAGGACGGATATGACTTAATGTAGACTGAAAAACATCTGCATGTAAACTGATTCTTTTCAATTCATTGTATTGATTGAGATCCAGTAAATAAAAATGGAAATTATTTTCGCCAAACTCTGCATCCAGTTTTTTTTTTTTTTTTTAGTTTAAATACCACAGAAAAATGGGGTGTAACACAATTTGTTGTTCATGAACAGTTTTATCTTCTCCAAACAACAAAGGCAAAACATGGTCTGTTGTTGGCCAGGGTTTTGGGATTTTCTTCAAAGAAACTCCCTCTGATATGAGTTTCTTTTCGGAACTCTTTAAACAAATCTTTGTTGTGTAACACAGTTCATGAAGTCCCGAACATCAATATATCTGTACTCTCCACTGGCGCATTCTTAATAATTAATCAACTGTTGATATATGATTATTGAAAAGGCTTGAAAATGTGGTGAGAAAGTTTCAACAATCTGATAAACGTTCACGGTATCACAACCGTAGGCCTTCAAAGACCTACATCTACTGGATTCACCTTCCTATTGAGGTCACGTCGTTCATAGTGAGTGTTTGGCACAGGCGTGTGATGTTGGTGTTTTATTTAATGAAGCATGTAACGCCTTTCAAGTATTTTTTTTATCTTGACACTGTTTGTACATTTTGATTTTGCAGTTTCCACGTCATATGCATATGCTTCAGATCTCAAATCCTCAGATCAGGAGACAGGAGCAGTAGCAGATGTTTGTGACGTCTAGTGTTGGTATCTAACAGTGACGTCTAATGTTTGTGAGTTTTTTGTTGGTTCTTTTTTTGCTCTGATATCCATTATGACGGTACTTCAAAATACAAATGAGAGCACCAAATGACATCCTATTTCGTCCATCATAATCACTCCCTGGAAATCACCATTTCTTGTTAATTTTCTCTTCTTTTTTTATTTCTCTAGGGGTTTCCTTTTAGATGGCTCGCAACACATCATCTTAAGATACCATCTGTTTTGGACAGAACAATGACTAGTATTTTAGATCCTATCTATCCTGCAGCTTTGAAATGAAAAAGTGCACTCATCTCTCCCTCTGCTGCACGCTATTCAGCTTTGATCTTAATTCCACAGCAGGATATAAATATTCAGGGCAACACTTGCACATTCTCAGGTAGAGAAAGTTCACACAAGAAAAGACAATTTCACAGGAGCAGGATCTGTGAGGATCGACTCCAGCAACCGTCTCACTTGATGCAGTGGCATTTTATCTTACGGGCTATTAGATTAAAAGTCAGAATACTATATTTCATGAGTACTTATTTCCCATGCTGTAGTTTCTAGTGTTCCCAGCTGTTCAACATCTGCAGATGTGCATTTCCTGCCCAGAGTTAAAAGGTCTGTCGATTCATGAGCACATTTCCCATGCTTGCATGTTCAGCCTGATCCTGTTGCTTAAATGCTCTGCGCTATATCGCGCTCTGTTTTTCTCTAAGGCCTGTAATCTGACCCCAGACCCCGCAGAAATCACAACACAGATCTTGTAGCACATGATCCAGAGTGCCACAAGGCACCCTGCCTGATAGTTATGACAGTAAATGAACAGCAGTGTCTCGGCTCCTCAAGCTAAGATGGCATTTCCTCTTGTGACTTCTTCACATTGATAAGAGTCATCCCAAGAGACACAAGGAGCAAAGTGTGTGTGTGTGTGTGTGTGTGTGTGTGTGTGGGGCGGGGGTTGGTGGGGGGGGCACCTGTGTAATTGCCTGTAGTCTATCACATGAGTGTGTAATACCACTTGCCAGAGTCAATTTATCAGAGTTTATCTGTAAAAACTGCAGAGAGCTAGGATAGGAGGGGGTGGGGATCCCCCTTCCTTATTTAACATTACCCCCTACGGAGCCACAAAGTTGTTGGGTATCTCTGCGCTGAAAGTGGAGAAAGTCACGACAGAAAGAACCCAGGACCTTTTGAGTCACAGGGAGACGATGTGTCTACTCTGGAAGAAGCAGAAATAATACTAAGCGACGGAAAACCACAGGGAAGAGGATACGAGGCAGAAGGGGATCTTCTCGCTGCAGCATCAAAGGCGGCAGATGTGGGGCTGCTCCTTCAGGGGAACCCCATTAGGTCTGAGTGTAAGCACTGAATTCAAAATAATGGACCGTTTAGTCTCCCGCTGTACCATTTAGTCCCCAGGCTGCCCCGCATATATGTTTCTGTTATGACCACACTGTCACAGTTCCCTATAAATAACCAGCATTCATCCTCTGTGTGATTAATCTCTCCATCTGCACCATGCTGGCTGCACAGGTGCCTGTGGGCTGCTTTTCCTTTACAGCCAGGTGTAACGGCGTGCGAACGGGAAGACTCCAGAGGTTAGACAGTGGAACATTAGAGCAGAGTGGCAATTGTTCACATCCAAAATATGTCAAAATGATAGATGAGCTCAGCACTAAGAGTTCACTTTTGTACGTTTTGAGGCGTACAGGTTGAGGTTTAAACAGAAGACTATGATTACAGCTAGTCTGAAATCAGCGCACTGAATTTGGAAACCAGTGATTGTGCACTGACGCTCTGAGTCAACTATATAACAACAGCCTCAAGAGGAAAAAAAAGCATTATGTCAATTATGAAATGAAACGTTTTCTGAGAAGTCTGGAGCCAAGGCAAGATGCTGTCATAATAGAACCCTGTCCTCGGCTCTTCCATGTCTTGGTCCTGGTCTCAATAAACTCACGTCTTGGTCTTTCTTCATCCAATGTAACATCGTTAGAATAGAATAGAATACAATAGAATAGAATATCCTTTATTGTCATTGTACACTTGTTACAACGGAATTTTGCAGGGACCCCACCTCCATTAGTGCAATACAAGATGAACACAATAAATATCGCAATAAAACTGTCCAAGTACGAAAGTACAAAGGTACAAGAGGATAAAGTGTCTCTGTGCCAGTTGGTTGGGTTTGGGTTATGGTTTGCTTAATTTAGCTGACGAGCTGCGGTGGTTATTGTTCATGAACCATGGATAGAAGCTGTCTCTGAGGTACATATAGGCTACACACCAGCCTCTTGTACATATTGATGGATTTAGCTACTACTGCATCAGCTTTATTGAGGTGATGTGCTGCAGACAGTTATTGGTCTTAAGTCGTATTTTTGCTTGTGATCAGAAAAGTTGACCTCGTTGTCCACCTGGTCTGGACTAATGTAATCCCGGTTTTAGTCTTGATTTGTCCTCAACTCCTCAAAGTTAATTGGTGTTCCTTCTTAAATAACTACAACAGTGTTTGAGTTACTGCGTCCCATTTTATGTGTTGTTGACATATGTTTTTTATGTGTGTACTTATACACACTGTGAAGCTTTTGCAAGTGTTTCTGGGCTTTGAACACAGTCTACTATAAGCAAAAGCAAGCGCACGGCTGATGTGGACACACATACCGCTGTAGCAGACCTGCTGATATCAAAGGACTTTAACATCCTCGGTCTTAACTCTTTTACCTTCACATCAGCGGCACTTCTCCATCTGTTTGTGTGTGTGCCAGTGCATTTTTCTATCTTTGTGGGGTCCACAACTTCATACAGTCCAAAATACCTGACCTCATGACAAATTCTCTTCTTGAAGTGAAGGTTATGACCAGACAAGTAATGGTTATGGTCACTATTAGAGTTAGTAACTAGTAAATGAATGTAAGTCTATGGCATGTCCCCTTATGTGATACAAGTAAGTATATGTGTGCATGTGTCTGCCATCAAGTCACAGTTAGCCTCTTTTTAATCCCAGGTCATTCAGGTCTAATGAAACACTGAGCCACAGAATGTAAACACAGCCTTATTAACACTGTCAGATTCAGTAATCTTCCTCCATAAATGTCAACCATGACTAGAGCCTCTGCCTCAGATGTACATTGAGCTGTAGTATGTGGACTCAGCATTGGTGGGTTTATTTTAATTATTAGTCAAATGTGGTCACTTGATGGGGTATAAAGACAGCTGTCAATAATACTATATCTCAAAAACTGGAAGCAACAGATACTGGAACACATGTTCGGACATTGTGAATGTTTGGGTTCTGTTCAAGAGATGTCAGGTCACTGAAAATTCCTTGGAGTTGGAATCTGCTTATTTTTCCAAATAAATCAACAAGACATGCAACTCAGTGAACATAATCAGACACAGGCTCTGCTGTTCTTTTTCTCAAAGAGGGTTCGTTTTGAAAGTAGTGTTTAATATAACAAATTAACACAGATCACTTTTAGTGTGTGTGTGTGTGTGTGTGTGTGTGTGTGTATACACAAACACACACACAAACACACACACACACACACACACACACATATATATATATAATACACATACATACATACATACATAAAGCAAATCACAGATGAAGTAGGTAAGTAGGTGGTCCTGGTTCAGGTAACCACAGAAAGAACTGGCGACTTGTCCAGGGTTACCCACCACCTTTGCCCTACAGTATCTGGATGGGCTCCAGTGACCTGGACCGAAAATTAATGTCTTCAAAACATTAATGACAGTATGAATGATGCAGTGCATTGATAACTATTGCTGCTAATGGCCAGTTGCACAGCCTCGGTTTAATAAAGCACCATCAGTGATAAAGCATAAGTGTCTCTGAGAAACAAATCTCTGTTAAATTAGGGTCTATAACCTCTGTGTTTTGGTTGAGGGATGATCCTCCTGAATATTTAACCACTCTAGTTGGCTAAACAAACTCATACCAAAACCTTATCTTGCATGATGCTGTGGCAACTTGGACATTTCACAGGCGTCCATATAAGCCTTATATCTCCTTCCTCTGCTCTGCCGCCTCAGGACAGCCAGTGAGTCTCTGCTGGGAGCTCCTGTTCCTCCTCTTGCTGATCTGTTTACAAACCACAACCAAACATACGGTGACTGGCCCACAGTTCATCTCTGTATGTTTACGCAGTTGACCGCAGTGTGCACGTCAATGCTGAGCCAGAGTGGGGTTGGACTCCAAGGCAGCTGCAGTCGGGGCATTGGAGAGCTGCAGGTGCATGAGGGTTGACCCAAGATGCCCCAGCGGGAACTCTAGCCATGAGAAGATGATCGACACAAATCCTCCCGCAGAGTCTCACCCTTGATCAAAACTTGGATGCCAATACTTTAGCGTTATTAACTTGTAGAAGCCGGCCTTGCAGCACTTGTCCGACCTAAGTGGGACTCGTGATGTGTTTATCAAATTGCCTTGTTTGCGTTTTTCCATGAGAAAGTCGCGAACTCTTGGATGGGCTCCATGTGCGTACGGCTCTGCACCTAAAGGCAGTTCCTCCCACAAGAAGTCTCCTTCGTCATGTGATCGCGCTCAGGGACAGCTACCCTTCCCATGGTCCTCATGTTCCTCCACTGTCCCCGAGGGGATGAGGACCAGGTTGGGCTGAATGAGAGGGGCAGACAGAAACAGAGCCAGTGCGACAGCGCGAGGGCGAGACAGAAAAAGAGACACATCTGCTTCTCATCTCGATGGGAAAATTCCCCCGATCCTAGAGATTAGGTCGGAGTCCCCCAGTCAGAACACGCTGGCTCCTCCGAGGCTCACTATTTGTAAGCAGGATCCCTTAGGCCTGGTTGGCTCTCATCCAGAGTATCCCCATTGAGTGAGTGAACTGCTGATTTCACTACAGTGACGTACTTTCGCAATGACAAATGCGTGGTAAATAGGAAATCAGATAAGTGATAATTGTGTTTCTTCTTTCATTTACAACGTGTTGTTCAGAAGGATGGGGGGGGGCATTAAAGGTTTCAGTGGGCCTCGTGATAACTACGGCTGCACTATCCCGCAGTCATTTCTCTTGTTACATCAATGCCCGTGGGTGCTGCTCTGTTTATTTTCTCCTGATTAGCGCTGCGTGTTTTCACTCGTTCACAGTGCGGGGTGTGTGTGGAATTAGTGGTCTGTGTTCATTCAACACCACTTCTTTCCACTGTGGTTCAAGGCTTATCATGACACCCTCTCACCCCCAGACTCTTTCATGCCAGATCACCTTCTGAACACCCAGACGAGACCCGCGCTCCGGCTTTGTTGATGTTACTGCTAAGATTGTCAAACATTAGCTTTCAATCATTCTTCAAGCTGATCAATGGGAAGATAAAAAGCATTTGCCCAAGCAGACATGGAAACGGGCTTTTGTGTAGTCTGAGCGCAATCATGCCTGTAATCACACATGATATTTCTGGGATGTCACAGTCTTATACATGGGATGGCTGCCCTGGTCTTCATCACAGTGTTTATTGGAAGGACCTCACAGTTGGTTCAGGATCTGAGGGAAAGAGTCTCTCTCTCCCCGAGCACAGCAGATTCACCACACAACTCTGAAATCCCTGCAAATTTAATGACAGGATTGGAGACTCAGGCCGTGTAATATAAGAACTGTGAGGAAATTTCACTGCAACTTCACATGAGCGATCAACTTTTATTTGAGCATGATATCCACTATACTTACCGATCTGTCTGAACCAATCCCAATTTAGAAATATTTCTTTACTTTCAAGTATTTCCAAGCGTTATAGTACATGAGAGTGATGTGAATCAGTCAAGAAAGTGAAAAGCAGGGAAAGAATTCAAACTAACTATGGACCAGCAAGGCGTGTCCTTTCTCACAACCCCAGCTTCACCATTTATATGTATTTATTTTATGTATTTATTTGTTTATTTTCATTTTCTGTATTGTGGAAAATTAATTTTCAGCAAGAGATGTTGAAAATGCATCCTAACTAATGCTTTTGTCACAGAAGACTGAGCATCATTCAGTGCCACGGGTCAAACCTGCTTTTATCGATTGCATTTGGTTCGGTTTAGTTGAAGTAACGCCTGCAGGCTGGGTGTGAATGCCTGTGTGTTTTATCCACTCTGGTGGTCCTTATTTATCCGTCCCCTCTGGGCAGTGTCATCTGGGACTGGTTGTCTCTAACATCTTCTTGGTAGAGGGACTTCAAGACCAGACACTTAAACGTATCGTAACAGTAAACATACACATTGTCACGAGGATTGAAAGCTTCTGTCTCTGTGTGTGCGCACAACAGTCACTGAGTAGAGTATTTTTAAACAGCGTGAATCAACTGATGATAATAAATGCCACTTCTGCAAAATTCCCATCAGTCAGTTATATTATTTATTATTTCAACTTATTAACTTTCCCCAAGTCTTTGACCTCCACCCACCATCTCCCTGCTCTGCTTCCATTTCCTCGCCCCATGTTCTACAAGCTATAGCTTCTACACATAAATAAATCTTTGAGCACAATTTTGCTTGGCCCCAGTTTACGTAAACACCTACACACATGAACTTCACCTAACACTTGCTCAGGCCACAGCCTACCTCTGGACTTCTCCCTAGGCTACTCCTCTCATGCCTGATCATTTTGTTTTGTTTTGTTTTCACCACTTTCTTTCCAAAGCTAATACCATCATTTATTCAAGTAATTTCAGTGTGATTTTGTTTGGTTGTTGAAAAGATTAGGCAGGATATGAACCGGTTACCTTTAAAACAGGATCTATGTGCTGAGTAGGGTTAAACGAAGAGTAAAGTGTGCAGCATTATGTACCATATATGTTGTGTGTTCTTATTTTTGGGTCATGTGTAGCGATTCGAATGAAAAAAATCACACAAATTTTTCCTGTACTTGGAAAAAATATGATAAATCAGTTTAATGTCTTCTTTTCTAATTGCATTGCAAATGTTACGTCGCTACTGAATGTGGTTGATGTGTGATTTCTGAGGAAACCTTTTTAAAACTGTTACAAAGAGCCCCTGAGGGAGGACAAACTAATTTGAGGTTAAAAAAAAAAAAAAAACGCTCTGTACCCTGAAAAAATAAACAGCAGCACTCAAGTGAGATTACAGCCCAGTAAATCTCGCTCCCCTTTTGAATTCATGTTTACTTAAGTATCTCCCACTTCTAGGAATAAATCTAATCTCGCTGCCTTTCAATCTCCACGCAACATTTACTATTAAAAGGTATATTCCATTAGCCTCGGCCTCCTTTATCTCTTTTAAAAACATGTCAGGAAGCCGAAAAAAATCCTGTTGGTTTACAAGGAGGCATGTTTACACAGTCGTCCCCGGCTGGCTGCGGTACACCTGCTTGACCCGCCGAAGTCAAGATTATATTTATACGAAACATAATTTTGGTCTTATTATTTGGAGAGTATGATTTAACATTAAAGACATATTACAAACATCTCATTTATCTGTTTAATGGCTCAAGCCGAAGCACCACCAACGGCGTCAACCTATGAACCCGTGAATGTGCTCCATATGTGGAACCTCTTAATGGAGTTTAGAATATCACCACAGGCCTGAGTTATAACCTGCTCTCTGACTGCCGGACCACTTCCACACAGTTTGCGCTGCTCAGTCTTCATTTATAAAGCTAACAGCTTTTCCAATGGCCAATGACACAAGTTGCAATAAGTTACTCTTGGTGTTGTTTTTGCGTTCCTATATTACCAACCACAGGCTCTTGTCCCCTCTGCTTGTAAGAAGTGATGAAATCTTATCCAAGACAAACAGTCGGTTTCCTCTTAAAGCTTAGAGTTTTCTGCAGCGTTAACTGGGGTGCCTCCTGAACAGACATATAGACATCAAGGATCCGTCTGTGCCTATCAACACCAGGGAAAAAAATTGTTTATTGAAGTGCTCAGAACACTTCGGGCATTCATATCAATTAAAAGAACTTCAATAACGCCTCTCACATCACAAAGTCAAGAAGTATTTAGTTCAGTTAAGAGTAAAGGCAAGTAGTCGTTATCATGAGGCTGATAAATTGGATAAAAATCTTCATCTTGCTAGTTTGTTACAGTACAAGCTCTAATTGAAAAGGACAATGTGACTTTAATTATTTGCTATATGTAAGAATTGACCATGAATAGTACATTTCGTTATATATAAACTATATAGTTAACTTGAATAATAATATGTTTTTGCTTTGGAGAGGAAAAAAAAAGGGTCAGCTGTTTCCCAGTACTTGCACTTTTAATGTAAAGCTTCACGATCAATCTTTTATTCATAAACCAATTAGATTGACGTCCTCTGTCTTCTGTTTCCCCCCCAAAAAACTAGTATCTTTAAAATGAAGACCGGTTTTATCCAACTGATCGCTTTATGTTGAGCCTCTGTTGTCAGGAATGACTGCAGCATCTTAGTGTGTGCTCTGCTCGTCAACTCAAACACAATAAATTGAGCCATATTTATTTGTAGCGCTATGAATTAAATCTTTATTTAGCTGGCGGTTACTCACCAGCTGACACTGTGATGAACAATTTGCAGCTGCACAGAGTTAAATGCTATCTAGAGATTTCTACACAACACTTCCAGACAAAAAATAACTTCCTATTGTCTGTCAAGATGTCGACTGGTTTCCTACAATGTTCATACGTGGAAGTGACCAGGCGTGAAAACAGGATGACACCTGACAACCTTGACGGCATGAAACAAAAAATGTGTCTGAGACAAAAATATGTCAATGCAGAATGGAAGTGTAAACAGGATTTGCCATGTTTTTCAATGAAAGGCCGTGTTGTGATATAATGCTAATCACCTTAGGCAACAATAAGCTGCTTTTTACACATGGCTGAAGCACTTCCTATTTACCACTTATTTCAATTTTAGTTTTCCTGTCAACAATACAGTTGATACAGAAGGAAAACAGTCACGGTTTGTCAGAGCTAATTAATGGCAGGAAGAAAGAGTCTGACTGGTGACTATTGTCATATCCTGTTTGGGTCCGATGTCCAGGTGGTCCAACAAGTGAATATTCCAGCCCATCATCTGCCACAGTCTTCTAATTCAGGTGGTTCTCTCCATTTATGGATTTGATTTTGATGGTTTTAGTGTAGACATGCATTTGCAACATGTGTTATTTCTAATTTAACACAAAACAATACACGAGCTGCTTGAACAAATTATAATGTGACTAACTCCTGTCATCCAGAGAAACATCGGTGACTGGAGGCTTTGAAGGTTTCTTAATGAGATCCTTCAGAGGAGGGGTCTCTCTGGCTCTCCACTTTCCCCTTACAGGCCCCACCGTGGAGGAAACCATTGCTACCCCAACAATGATGAATGAACACCATTAATGTTGTTCATCTGTTTACATTTTATGCAGAAATCTGGGAAAATGAGGGGTCAACAGCAAAAGGGAAATGTGCTTACTTTGGCACTCCAGTTGCTGAGAGCCACCCATTTGGACTTCACAATATCAAGAGACACTGCAGATGGTTAGGGACTTATTTAGTTGACCATTTGACCTCTCCTCAAAAGAATCTGAATATTTCTTCAGCATCTTCTTCAGATTCTGCATTTTTCTGAACATTCAGATTATTGCACCAATCTCTCCAATGAATCAACCTGATATAATTAAAGAGGAGTCACTGCATCTTCTTAAACAAATGTAATATTCAGTCTAACCTGCTTTTCAGAGCCGGAACACATTAGTACTTTTATGGCTATGGCAGAGGTACCCAAAGCGGACTGTTCTTGACATTGCAGAGATCCATCTTCCCTGCGGTACGTGATCACCCAGACCAACCTTGTATGTCATGTCAGCATGTATTTATAGTGCAAACCATTCAAGTAAACTTAATAGATCCTATCAGCTGGTGCACCTTTGAAAACATAGATAGATCACTGGGCAGATGGTGAGACAGGAGTCAGGGTCTGACACTGTTCTCTGAAGAAATACAGGCTTTGCAGCGAGTGTCCAAGGGAGGAGAAGACTTCTTTTTTTCCTTTTTCTTTTTTTTTCTAGCCGTCCTTCAAATATCATAGAAACTAAACAAGATCTGATACATCAGTGTAACCGTAGTGATTAATGATTAAATTACGTAAAGTGCTGGATGTGTTCATGGAGTGAACTAGATTGCTTTTTGATTCATCTGAATGTACAACTTTATGTACATCTTTAGAAAAATAGTTCGGCTGTGGTGTAAAATTTTCATCTTCCAGAGGCACTGGAAGAACACTGAAGAAGACAGGACCAAGCTAAGACCAAATAATTATGTAGTCAGATTCCCTAAAGAATCAGTTTGCTTCGCTTCAATTCTGTCATCCGCCTCGATTTCACGAAGCATCCATCATTGCCTGAAGAGATACAATTTAGGGAACCACCACTGTGACATTGCGCAACATAATTAGACTAAATGTCTCTCATCATCCCGGATTGTTTGTGCTTACTGGTGTTCTGTCCAAGATGGTTGGTTGGTAATGGGGGGGATGCCTCACCCCGCTTTCAAGTGTCTGAGATGTTTAGAAAGCAACACACTCCTGAGTGTGGTCTGCACAATAGCAGAAGGCAGAAGAGCTTTTCAGCACCGCTCAAGGAATGTGTGGAAGCCCACAAGGAATCCTTTCGTTCCAGGGTTTCTGCAAACACACAAGTCCCACACAGAAGATTAACTCTGTGTGTCAACAGTAATGGAATCTCCTTTTCTGTCTCTGCAAACTTAACTAAGTACTATAGTCGTTCTGCCTCACGGAGGAAACGGTTATCATGGAGCCGGGGGCCAGCAAATGAGTA
>JAPTHA010000016.1:11610279-11636903 GCA_029814585.1 Gymnapogon annona | reverse complement strand
ACACACACACACACACACACACACACACACACACACACACACACACACACACACACACACACACACACACAAAGATATATATACTGTATGTGTGTGTGTGTTATAACATAAAGTTATCTATATATGTTACAAATATACAGTTAACTTTATACTATTTGCACATGTATTTGTCAAGGTTTTATAAAATAATTAAAAATTACCATTGTGTTTTATTGTATTGAGAATGAGATGGTGCATTGTGTTGATTGGTAAAAATTAAAAATACTTTTTTTACAGGTGTAATAATACACAGTGCAGACTGCCATATCATATACGTATACCAACCAATCAATCAATCAATCAATCAAACTTTATTTATAGAGCGCTTTTCATACAGGAGAGTGGATCGCAAAGTGCTCTACATATTAAAAACATTCCCACCCAAACCACCACCCTTTGTGTGCATACAAACAATAAAAAATATATTATAATATAATGTAAATAAATAAATGCAAACAGAAAAAAATGAAAAAAATATATATATAGTATATAGTATTGGGCTACAGTTCACTTTTATTGCAGGACACATTCGCCATACTATACACCATGCAGTTTTGTATCACAATAACCATTGTTTCATCCATCTTTTTGCTGAGATTGATAATGGCAGAGAGGGTCCGCGGTATCACGTCCCCTGCAGCACATCCTAAAGATCCTTAATGGAGTTCCGATGTGATGCGTCTCACACTCCCTGAACCACACTTTCCCAAAGTGAATGAGCACAATAATTCCTGGCATTGTCATTGATCTCATTGCTGCCTGGGATCCTGATGATGGTTTAACAAATGAGAAGCTGCTCCCTGCATCAGTCAGGATTAAATAACATGTTTCCAGCTGAAGTGTATTAGTCACTACTATAATCGCCCAGTGGAAGGCTCTTAACCTATTTGTTAAAGCCAGGTGGGGACACTACTTTTGGCCGGACTGTATATATCATATCAGACTGTACATTGTCTTTGTGTTCCTCTGTAGGATGAGTCACCAGACCTGTCGGAGGAGCAGTTGCTAACCCTGCTGGAGGAATGTGAACTGACGGAGAGCTGGAGCCAAGACCTTGAGATGAATACACCATGAGAGAGAAAGAGAGAGAGAGAGAGAGAGAGAGGTCCTTCCTGAGTTCAGAACATCCTGTCGAAAACACACACGTCAACCTTTTATTATCCTCAAACCCCAAAATGACTCAATTTAGTATCTACTGTATGTGTAAGAGGGTTCAGGAACCTGCAGATGTGTTTTAAATTGTCTTATAGTACAGTAGCCAAATATGAACTGACAGCCAACACAATAACTCAGACCCAGGATTAGCACGGGTTTAATCCTAATTGTTCTCCGTGTTTTCACCAAGGTCCTGGCCTGCGTCCTGTTGTTTGTATTTATGAGGAAACGGAACAGCAGGGCCACCCTTTGTATTTACTTAAAGTATCATAGAAGAGAACAGAAAATTGCTGCCATTAAATCTAATAAGTGGGTATTGTGACCGCAGAATGTTCTCCTGCACACATAAACTCTATACCCATAGAAGTGGGTCTGGGGGGCTGGGGGGGTGAAGTCTGAACATTATAATGTATTAAAGTTGAACTCTCTTGAATGAAATGCACGTCTCTGTTCATAGTCTGTCAGCAGATGAGCTTTTAATGAGGACACAGGGATCATGGACAGTTTGAAGGAGCGATAGATTAAAAAAAAAAAAGCTCTGACCAGTGAAATGCATTCCCTTCATTCTTGCCTCAGTGGGTGATTGGCTTCACTGTAGCTCAGAGGAGTCGCATCTCCAGAAATGTCATTGTTTACAGAAGATGCCAATAATCCACTGACAGAACACAACCCACGTCGGTTTTGATTTCTTTGAGACAATTGTGGAACTGTTGATTTAGTTCCTATTTGCACAATCATTCATCTGCAGCTGGTTGACTCCAGCCCCTTGGACACCTACAGACCTGGTTGACTCGCTCCTCACCCACACACACACAAACTCTGACCCCGTCTGAACGGCAGGAATTATTTTACATTCCACTGGACTGAAAACATGTGGGTCAGGTGAGCTTTCATGGTCAAACCCCAACAGCACCCCGCTATCAGCGATATCGACAGGGATATCAACACCTCAGCAGTGGGTCAGAAGAGCAAACATGTTTCAGAATGACAAAGTCCACTGAAACTTTGGTAAAAGTGAAGCTGAAACTTCATTATCATTCTTTTTTTTTTTTTTTTTTAATCAGTTTCACAGCATTAACATTTGTAGAATATTTGTCTGTTTTACAAATACAATCTATCAAGTCAATAAACTCTCAGTAGGGAAGACATGGTCCTCATTTGGGGTAATGGAAACATAGTGAGCTCACTATGGGAAGAATGAGGTCACTGCTAATGTAAAGAGACCTGCGGCACGCTGAGACTGTCTGGGTTTTCTAGCGCAAACCTCACTGGTGCCTTAGATTACAACTCTTTGTAGTCCTGTGAAAGATCTAAATGGGCTGCTTAAATTCTGATTGCAGACTAGTGGAAGGTCTTAAAAACGGTGGCAAAAAAAAAAAAAAAAAAATTACAACCCTTTTTATCTACTTTGAAAAGTTCCCCTCAAGATAGTTTTATGAAAAATGGTATTTCAATGCATGTTTTTATTGGCAGACGTTGAACACATTGGACTATAACGCTTCCGTCCCGCAAAAAAAAAAAAAGAGGGAACGTCGAGTGCAAAATTCCTTATGTCTACTGCTTGTTGAGTGTCAATGTTTGAAGGTGTAAGGAGACGCCTGTGTAATGTGTAATCAGATCTGTATGGATGTGCTCTTTAAGTGGGTTATACTTCATGTTGAGCTTTCTGCTGTTGACTCCCAAGGATACTCCCTTTCTCCAAGGCTTCACTAGATTCCACTAATAGATTCCAGTCGTTTGACACAGTATGGTTCGACTCTTTGCTTTTCTAGGGAGAAGACCTCAATCAAAGCAGATATGACATACCAATATTTCTGAGAGGGAAAAAAAAAACCTTTGAACTATTCAGCTGACTTTGATAAAATAAGACACAAGGAGAATGGAAAAAATATTTTCCTGACGTTTTTATTGTTCATTTGACATTACAAAATATCAGGTAGGAGTATAAACAGCACTTTGGGTAGAAACTATAGTACAAATGTTTATATAAAAGCTTCACTAATAATAATAAAAAAAAAAGACACATACAAAACCAAAATAACAAAGACATCCTCATGTCAGTGTGCAAATAAGTTTATACAGACAGAAACGCTTCCATATGAGGCTACGCTTCTAGATAAATTATTTAAATAGCATATATCTACACACGAAATAACCGACATAAAACAAACACAATAATTTATCAAAAAAAAATGCACAAGAAAAATACATAAAGCACAATATAGTCAAGACAACAATTCTTTAATCCTTTCCTGCTCGGGCTTCTTTTGCTACAAAAATATCTTATATACAGCATATAAATGATATTAAAGTCTTGCTAAAAAAAAAAAAACAAAAAAACCAACCAATTTATTCTCTGTTGCTAAGACGAGTGATTCTTGTGTATTGCTGGCCTCAATACAAAAGGAATTAATGAGGTAATATTTGTACATTAAGGGGTTTCCTTTGTATTTCCCTTGTCAGAAATGTACACACATGCTCAGGCACACCAGTCATGCACACTGTGCAAAGCAGAATATTCAGAGATACTGTAAGTGGTGCCTATCGTTTACTCATTATGTCTTTAGTCAGATCTAATGTTTATCTTTGCCATGAGCTAAAGTCATTAGCTATAAGGTCTATTGGAAAAGGTTGCTGGCGATGGCTTAAGAAGCAACACTTGTAGTCTATTTAACGAATAGGTAAAGAAGCATACAAATAGCCACACTTACATTGGTTGACAAGAAATAGACTGGCCCTTGCTGGTAACGTCCCTTTACATGTTCAGTGAGGATTAAAGATACTGTCATTAACATTTGTTAATAGTTACTTTTCCAAAGCAGTCTATAATATGGATGCTTTGGGGCCCTGTGCTGTCCTGCATTTTGTGCTCTTCTAATTTATTCTAGTGCTCTTTCCTGAGAATACTAGTGATAGTGTTCTGGGCCAGCCCTCAGCCTCAGCTCAATTCAAGGCCACGTACATACAGGTCAACATGACTGGGGGGAAGGTTACTGGAAATGAAAAAAGAATTTTTTTAACTTATTTATCTTCATCACTAAACTATTTTGGTGGCACACATGCACAAACACACAATCAACATTCACTCTCTTTGATAGTAACAGTCAGTCCATACTGTCCACGGTCCCTCAACAGTTCCTTCAAGGGGTATTATTTCCCCAATCTATGAAAGTTCTCCTACTGCTTTCTTCATGCTGAACCAAATATCCACAGCAGATGAATAATATTGCTCAAGAAAAAAAAAAGAAAAAGAAGGAATACTCTTTCCTTTGGTCCCTCATCCACAGTGGAATACCACCAACTGACAACAGTTCGGGTGTGCAAAGCAATAAATGTGGCCTTCCTTCAATGTAGATCAGAGTCAACATGGTGAGAAGGCCACTTTCTTCTGAGCCGAGCTACGCTCATAATTTGAGTTTGGTACAGTGGTGCAGAATCATCATTGAACTTTCATTTGGCTTTAAGTCCTGAGGTGACTTTACCTCACTCGCTCTTGTCGTTCCTCCAATGTGCATTTCTCAAAGGAAAAGTTAAAGAGATATTCATCCAGGTCTCCTACTATATACTCATACAGGCAGTGATACATTCATCTATAAGGTGCTGTGGTCCAATTATGTATCTGGAAGAGAATAGTGCAAGGAACACATTAGAAATATAATCCAGACTTGTCTTACTGTATTTTACTTTACATATCATCGTCAAAAGCATCATTGATAAGTTGTACACGTCTTACCTCTGCATTCGTATTTGAGGTCTGAAAAGTAAACCATCTCCTGAGAGAAGACATACAAGCCTAGTCGTCCTCCTGCATATGTCTTGTCGTAGATGTTTCCAGAATCAGCCATGATTCTCTTGCCTTCATACATTACCACTCTAGACAAAAAAAAAAATAAAAAAAATCAAAATGTCAACTTATTGCCATTTTAAAAAAGAAGTAAAAATGTGTAATTGAGATAATGTTCTTGAGGTTTGACACTGACCTAATGAGTCCAGACTTAGGTCTGTGAGTGAGATGCCATCTGTAAGCAGTAAAGTCTTTCCAGCCAATGTTCTTGGGGTCGTGCCACAGAGTACGCACCTGGAAAAGAACAAGTACAAGTTTAAAAAGTGAAAAGCAGAGCACATTGTGTAAACGGCCATTTCATGCCTCAAGTCCTGTTCAAATCAATCTGCGGCCCACCTGTCCTGGGGTGTCTCCGGTGTGCCACAGGGCGTTCCTCAGATGCTCTCCAGGCCCAGTGGTGGAGTTGACCACTTTGATAGACAGGCCAGAGTATCCCTGAGCTCTGGTCGGCGTGTGGGACCAGTATGTCTGCGTGATCTGTTTCCACATCACTGTGTAAAAGCGTGAGCTGGATTGATAACCAAACACAAAGCCGGCGTAGTCGTCATCTCTGTCGGTGTTGATGAAGAAGGTTCCGCTGAAGTCCACTGCACTAAACTCATCGAAACCTGAAATGAGAAAGGAGATCGTTAGAAGAGGTTGAAATTTGTGTGCATGGGACTGTGATTCAATGATGTCCATCAGTTGTTTACGTACCGACAGCAATGCCAGGGTCGCAGTTCACAGTCTGGACCAGCTCCTTGCCCTGATGCCGGACAACCCAGTTAGGGTCAATCTGAGAGGTGCCTTTAGGATCCAGAGGAACCATCTGGAATCTGCGGAAGTCTGTTTCACTGATGGCAAAGTTCTCAGGACACACATCATAGATGTCCAGAACGTTGTCTTGGTCAAAATCATCTTTGCACACGTCACCACGGCCGTCGCCTGAGAGCAGAAACATAAACACAGATTTACAAAAATGGAAACTACAGAATGAGGAAGTACGTAATGATTCCCCGCAGACCATATCAGCGCTGAGGATGTGACTCACCATCAGAGTCGAGTTGATCGGGGTTGTAGGCCAGTCGACAGTTGTCTTTGTCATCAGGAATGCCATCGTTGTCGTCGTCATGGTCGCAGGCGTCTCCTTTGCCGTCTTTGTCGTGGTCGGCCTGATTAGCATTGGGGATGTACGGGCAGTTGTCCAGATTGTTCTGGTGACCGTCCTCGTCAATGTCTTGGTTGTTGTCACACGCGTCTCCGATGAGATCTGAGTCCGAGTCGACCTGCAGGGGAGGAGAATTCCTTTACGATGAGATTACCCCCATGACGGACTCTCGCACTATAAGACGCTTGTCCTCACGTCTCTGTTTTTCATCAGCATGGATATGAAAGGTGCTACTCTGGTGTTGATTTAAAATGTCGGCCCTTGTCTGGAGGTATGTGAGCAATGCCTCTTTAGACAAGTACACAGTCAGCGTCTTCACAATGCTAAACACACGAGTTCATATTTGTCACTGAAAGTTGATAAATAGAAGACGAAATGGTGGCATGTGTCGGTCTCTCTCTTCAAAGGGGTCACAGTTCCAGTCTTTCATTAAAGCAGGTACAATTTGCCGTTACCTGATCAGGGTTGTGCTCCAGAGGGCAGTTGTCGCAGTGGTCTCCCACCCCATCTCTATCAGTGTCTCTCTGGTCTACGTTGTACACGTACGGGCAGTTGTCGTTCTCATTTAGAATACCTGTGGAGTCAAAACATGCTCAGCTCAGACACCGTAAGACCAAAGGAAAGGCTTAAAAGATAACAAAGACAGAATCTGGAGCGAAAGCTTACCATCACCGTCAATGTCAATGGCACAGGCGTCACCCTCCCCGTTATTGTCGGTGTCCGTTTGATCGGTATTAGCCTCGAACACACAGTTGTCACAGCGGTCGCCGACATCATCTCTGTCTGCGTCGTACTGGGCAGGGTTGTATTCTTTGGGGCAGTTATCCTGATTTCAAAGACAAATTATAAAAAAAGGATTAATTCACTGAAATGGTTTAAATGGTTCACAAGATAAATGTCTTCACTTCAGGAAATTTGATTAATGGTTTCGACAGCTGTTTGCTTTTTGAGTCTCTCCCTTTTGCTGGAATGTGATGTTCCGCTTTAAGTCAACTGGTGACTTTTACCACAGCGTTTTTCTTGCCCAACTTTCCAAATCCACTCTAGGAATTAAAGGCAACGAGCCACCTCATTCTCAATTCTGGCTTCACACCGAAACTATATTACACTATTGGTATTCTGCTGCTTTTCCACTTGAATTCTCTGGTGAAAAAAACCCTCCAAAACCTAAAGACTTTTGACCAGAGGAAGGATGTCTACTGCTGATTGCTATGTATTGTCTGTGAGGAAAGCACCATTTCGGGCTAAAAAACCCTGCAAAGATGACTCACCCTATCATCGGGGATCCCATCGTTGTCATCATCATGGTCACATTCATCACCAAGCCCGTCTTTGTCGTGATCTTCTTGACCAGAGTTGGGAAGGTTGGGGCAGTTATCCTGTACAGACACAAAGGAGTGGTTAAGGAGGAAATCACCACAATAAGAGTCTCTGAATGTGTAATCGCTGCCTTTCGTTGCTTGTGTTCACGTGGGGTCTGGATACCTTCTTGCAGTGGTATGTGGCATTCTCCACACACAACAGATCTACGTTGGGCCAGCCATCCAAGTCGCTGTCCTCTCCACAAATACGTCCGTTCCCGGCGTAGCCTGGCTTACACTCGCAGCGGAACATGGAGTCGGAGAAGATACCCAAGTAGATGCAGTTTGCATTTTTATTGCAGTCGTGGCTACCGTCTTTGCAAGGGTTACGGGGTGTGCAAACCTATAAAGCAAATTACAGAGAGTTCAAATGTGCAAGGAGAAAAACCAACAAATCAACCACAAGTAATTGATGTAAGTCGTGTCTCGAACCTGTTTTTTGGCAGTAGCCTGTTCCACTCCTCTGCCAAAGGGTTGAGGGCCAGAGTAACGTGCAGGGCAGGGCAAGCAATTGTATCCCGGCTCGGTGTTTTCGCAGCGGTGGACTCCGTTGTGGCTGTGACAAGCGTCAGGGACTTCTTTGCATTCGTCAATATCTCTGCAGTTGATTCCGTTGCCTTTGTAGCCCAGTGGACACTTGCCACACCTGAAAGAGCCATCAGGGAAGCTGGTGCACCTTGTGCCAGCGAAGCATGGGTTGGACAAGCAACCATCTGTAGCAGAAAAAAACAAAACAACTCGTTTTTAAAAGTCTCATATTTGGAAATATGTCTTCTGTCATTGACGTGTGTGTAAACACTCACCGATAGGGCAGTCCTGTGTGTTACAGCGTTGAGTCATGATGCCATTGCCAACACAATCCTTGCCTCCATATTTGGGGACGGGATCAGAGCAGAGACGTTTCCTTGTCTGGATTCCACCACCACAGGTAACAGCACAGGTGTCCCATGGTGACCAGGGTCCCCAACCTCCATTGACTGGGAAAAGAAAAATGTCCTCATTTAAATCACCCTGAACATCGACAGTGTAGCATGAGTTTGACTTTGAAATGCAACTTACTGGGACAAGGTGATTTTTGGCAGATTTGAGTCTCACGTCCTTCTCCCTGACAGTCCCTCCCCCCCATCTGGGGTGTGGGGGAGTTGCAGAGGCGTATCCGGGTGATGACTCCCTCACCACAGGTCACAGAGCAGGAAGACCAGGGTGACCAATGGCTCCAGCCTCCGTCCTGTTTGACTGTGAACAATATGTACAGAAATGATTCATCATCCTCTCCAACTGAGAACGTGCAATCTTATTGATGGAGCTCAGAAAGTTCATGAAAGTAAAACTTACAGCGCTTGTCACATTCCTGTAGGTAGCAGTCGCGGGTCTGGACAGACGTGCCATCACAGTTGCTGTTGATGCGATCGCAGGAGCGTCCACGCTGCTGGATGCCCCGTCCACATGTCACTGAACAATGGGTCCATTCAGACCACTGAGACCAGCCGTCCTCTGCATAGTCATTTGCTGTAGGAGGCAACGCCAAGAATGAATGAAAGAATTCTGATTTATCAGTTAGAGCAGAAATGTACATAAATGGACACTTACATGTCCCACAGCGAGGACAGCACTCGCCATCGGGTACGGTGGCGTTAGCACAGGGCATCAGAGGGCAAGAGATTTTGCGGCAGATGGTCGCAGATTTCTGCACAGAGGAACAGTTTGGTGAGTACAAGAATAATGAGTTGAACGGTGACAAAATAAATCGGCATTCTTGATACTGTTCCAAATCTAATCCTTCTATCAGCGACGTGACCCTCTTACTGTGTTGATACAACACCATCCCGACCCCTACTCTCCCACCATCACCTGACTAATTACACAATGCATGATCTGAAGGGAAAGGGTCTCATGCTGTGTGTGATGTTAAGGTGGAGGGAGCGGTATTAAACACCTCTGTCACTTCATTAGAGCTGAGATAGAGAAAAAGGCAGCTGTCTTTTATCAACAGCTGCGTTCTAACAGGTGATGACACTTACCTGGCAGGTACACTCAGTGCAGCCGTCCACCGTCCATTCATCTTTGTCCTTGTGAACGATACCATTATGGAAGCAAACCCCGCTGTGGATGTTAATTTGGTTTTTCAGCATGAGGCTATCCTCAGACTGGGGGAAAAAAGAGAGGAAAGAGCAGAAGAAGGGGGTTACTCAGGACGGAGGATGGAAAACTTTCACTTTGCCAAGGTTCCAACACAAATGAATCACCGACCGACACCATGATTAAGACATTGCTTGACTCTAGCGAAGCACTGCAAATGCAACCAACAGCCAAACATATTTGTGTATTCACATGGGTCTCATTAAGGACTTGGCCAGTGATTGCCATTACAGCGACAAGTGGCTCCGCACTGGGAATGCGTTTAACTGGTAGCGGTGGAAAAAGAGAGAGAGAGAGAGAGAGAGAGAGAGAGGAGAGGAAAAAGTGGGGAGTGGATGGTGACAAAGAGCAGAGCCTGATGGCCCTTGGAGCTTACCACTTTGCGGAGCTCATTCGACAGCTGTTTGACAAACACACCGATTCCCTTGAGCTCCCTAAACATGCTTGTGATGTCGTCGCAAGAGAAACCGCAGACAGACTGCAGATCTGAGAAGAGAAGGGGGGGGGGGCATAGTCCAGTAAATTACACTATCCCTTAATAGTTAAAACTGTCCAACAGAGCAGAAGAGAGTGAACTGTGCCATTTTTAAGGAAGTAAAACCTCACCTTTGGCTTTGTGGCCAGTGTAATCAGTCCTAATGGCAGGACTGGAGCCGTTGACCGGGTTGTCCAGGGTCATGACATCAGTTAACGGAGCTGCAGGGCAAAAGGGCAGAGTTGAATGTATTTCTATTCACAGTCTTGGAAAATGGGCAACGCAATCCTTTTGCGCGTATACATATATTTCCATTTGTGTTGTGTCACATTTAATATTTTACAGACGTACCTCCTCTTTGGCATCCTTTATTTCTCAGTATAGCATCCAGAGTGGTGCCAAAGACAAAGCGCACATTCTGAAGCACTCCCTGAAATCAGATTAACATTGAGTCATTTTCATTACTTTGGTTATTACAGGACCGAAATGTTTGTCAAAAGAAGATGCAGCACACATGTGTTTTAAGTCCGTGTCAATCTGTGTTGAACCACTCACCATGAATCTGTCTTTCACTGCTCCCTTTCCAATCCTGAGCCGGGAAATGTCTGCGATTTCCTGGGTCAGGAGTCTTTGGATTGGCAAATCCATCTCGGACACATTGATATCTTCACAGCCCACAAAAAGGTGCACGCGGTCGTCCTGAACGAACAGAGTGATGTTCTTCCAATGTCCAGTGGCCAAATCCGCATCCTCGATGGACGCCACATGCTGCTGGTTCATGGTGGAGTGGACCACATCCAAAGAATTCGCCCTCCCGTTAGAAATAATCTCGAAAACCGGTCCGGATCCGTCGTTCTTCTCGATGGTTAAAATGCTGCCCCTGGATTTCTTGAACTGCTTCAGGTTGGCCAGGAGGAGGAAGCCCCTCTCTGCCTGAATGGAGTCGATGAGGTCCCTGAAGGAGGTGTCAGGGACCGGGGGGATCAGATCTGCATTCAGGACCTTGTATGCTGGACTGTAGGGATCTGCTCCTTTCACCAGACTCACTCCGTTGCCTCTTTTGTTTACCCGGGCCAGGTCGAATAAGTCATAAACACTGTTATCATCTCGACTCTCTGTGGTGACAGAAAAACAACAGCAATGTTCACTTTTTCTCTTGTAATAACAGCGTCCTGGCAAAAGTGGGAAACAAACTAAAATAGCCTCCCAGTTTTTGTTTATGACAGTCAGAACAGCAAAACTCCAAATAAAAAAAAAAAGACCATATAAAAGTGTCACTTAAATGTGTCAGCAGATTTCAAGACCGATCATGATTAGGTATTTCCAACAACTTAAAAAGCCTAATAAGAGACATTTTCCTTTCTCACCTGCCAGTCTGGCGCATTCACAACTCCAAAGCATCAAAAGCAGAAAGATGCCACACAGCATCATGTCCACAACTCGAGTCAATCCTGCGATAAAGAACAACACACAGGTTTAGAATCTACCCTGCATCCACTCACCAGTTAATAATAAGAAATAAAACACGTCTACAAACCTTTATAATGAAAACAGAAAAAGTAGAAAAACAGTAGGAAAAAAAAGTAAGTCTTCTTTTTTTTTATCCTCTTTTTCTTTGTTCTCTCAGGAGCTCATTCGTTTCCAGCTCAAAGTTTCAAAGTCTTTCTGAGCTCCTGTCTTTGTTTATTCCTGATGCTTAGGCTTATTCTTCTGACTTACTCCACTCACACAAGTACTATTTAAATAGTTTAAGGACATTCCTAAGGTCCTCCCTGGACCAATCAGATGGCAGCACAAAAGAGGGCCGTCCTTGTTTTCTTACCTCACAGCCAGTCAGAGTAACATCCGAGACGCACACATAGGGGAAAAATGCATTCCAGAGCTGAATATCCATCACCAGACAAATATTTCATACACGCACCAGAGCCAAATGGTCGTTTCCGGTCAAATAAAAGTTTAATTATTCCACCAGAGTTTAAGATTCATTTAACTGCATTATTCAGAGAAAAAAAAATCATACAATATAATGTAGTTTTACTGTGATAAATACAGAAGGGAAATCCTAATGGAAAAATAAAAAAACATACAGACAGATTATGTTAAACACTTCATTACTTAATTGTTCCTACATACAAAAAAAAAAATCTGTTGTGTGCATTATTTCTGACAAAGTTCTGGATATTTAAAAATAATTTATGGTTTGCTTCCCAACTTGCTATCTCCACAGTGTCCAGCAGGTGGCGCTTTGAGTAATGAATGGGACTTAAATGAGTACTGGTCCAAGGCTGTTGGAGGGACATCATCTCTGCTCTGAAGAGTATGAGACTGTTGAATGGATGTAATGGAAAAAAAAGTTATAAGAACAAATATAAGGATGTACTAAAAGTCTGAGACAGACTTTACTTAAGTACACTGCAGAAAAACAAAACGGAACAAAAGAATCCTAACACCTTCAGAGTTCAAATAAGCTTGAAAACTAACCCTGTTTGATTTGCATTGTATAAAGTCTTTCTATGTATTACAGTTTATATTTCTACAATGCATTCATTCATTATAGCTTATAGTACAAACGCTGTATAAAGTGTACAATAAAACATTACCAACAAATGAGAAAAGACAAAGCAATGTATATAAGAGATTATGCCACAAGAAATTAATATAACAAACTCAAGATTATGTCGAAAAACATGCATTAAATGATTAATTTCCACAGTAAATATTAATAATATGATAATAATAATATTCAGATGGTATTTGCTCAACTCTGTTCAAGATTGCTGCGGTAAACACACACTTTATTAACAAAGCGAAAAATAGGATTTTTTTTCTTCTGCCTCTTCCTTTTCAGTCATAAAGGGGTAATTTTTCCCACGTATACTTTTATCTTATGACGGAAATAAAATAAATAAACACTTGTTCTGGACATGTTGCCAGTTCATCACAGGGGTTAAATAAATGTCTCTTCGGAAAAAAAGCCATGTTCTTGGTAATGTTTCACCTACTTTTGTAAACCAGATCTCTTTGATAATGTTCTTAATATTGAGTTTATGGGTTATTCATTATGTGTGATTATGCAGATCGCATTGATACCTGCATTTTTCACATATTTGTCCACATTCCTTCCTTCTAAATTGGAGACATCACCGAGAAGATGAAAGTTCAGGTTCTCACGTGAGAGCATTTGACCTATGACCCTCTATTCTTATTATTTAGCCTCCTGTAAAAAGAAGTATATTTATTTTTGTGCTTTCAATAGAAATTAGTGTTTGCATTTTGTGAAAACCAAAGCAAGGCACGTGTGAGAACACATGTCAAAGGTAAAATCAGAGAGGGAGTCTGTGACAAAGATGAAAGACTTCCCAGAAAACACAGAGAAGAGAAGTGCCTCCATGTGCGCTCACAAAAGGCCCGTCTATAAATAGCTCAGATATACGGACCTGTGATAGTGATGAGACTCAACATCTGGATCCCTGTTCTTCAGGTGGACCGCAGGGTTTTTATGTTTTATTGGCCAATGATGAACTCTGTGACATGAGCTTTACAGCACCTTGCGTTCACCTCGGTGAGACCTGACAGGAAGTGATCAGACAGTTACGCCTCACAGGTCAAGCCGTCTGTCTCTCTCTCTCTCTCGCTCTCTCTCTCTCTCAAATGGAAAAATGTCTTGACGTGCGTGAAATGGGATTTTAGGTTTCGGTGGGGTCTTGGAGAGATCGTAGTCTGGTGTGACCGGGCACATCTCTGTGGGTGTGACTGTGACCTCACAGCGTGGGAGGTGTAACTGACAAGACAGTGTTGGAAATGGAGACGCCTGCCAAGTTCTGATGAATACCAATCATTCTGAGCCAAAAGTACAACGGAAACAGCCTGCAGATCTGCCAGTGTTTACTGTACAGGGTTTCCTAGGATTTTCTCCAAACTGTGGGGTATCTGAGTCTAGCACGTCAGTGAGGGGGAGACATTATTTTTCTACTCCTACTAAAGACCCTATCATTAGTTATTAGATTGCTCTGCAGGAGTAAATATGTCTAAACAGCTTGAGTTTTATTACAACCCCTGCGGGAACAACAGCACCTGCATATGACTAAAGAGAAGACTGTAGCCTCCCACTTAATGCATCGGCACCTTACTGAACAATAAACGTTGCCAATTGAAAGTTTATGTCGTCGACTGAATGTTAGATGTTTGTAAAAGCATTATATTGATGAAATAGAACTCAATACCACTCCATATATTTAACCCTCCTGTTACCCTTAGTATTAAGAATGTGTCGTGGCTTTGGTTGATGTTGTTGCCGACCCATTTATATATACATTTGTTAGAACAAATCAAATAAAAATAGGTTAACTCTCCTACATTCACAGCAGTGTACAGTAATACAATTTTACATTTTTCTTGTCATATTAAAACCAAAAAAAACAAAAGTTTGGTTCTTCCTCGGGGCTTAAACTTCCAAAACTACATCATGAGTTGCCACAGATTGACATTTCTATTGACATTTCCACTGTCAAACACTATTTCTCAAAAATACGTTTTGGTATTTTTTAAAAAATGTTTTTACATGATCTCAATTTCATTATATTTTAAATCAATTTAGCATTTTAACATTTTTCCATGATTTTGCCTCTCATGCTTTCTTTTGTTGGATCACTGACGTCGTCTTGATCTTGTTATGCTATATTTGTCATGTAACTGAATGTTTGTTATGTCATTTTTTCACTTGGTGGCTCTCTGTATTTCACATGCCTCTGTCAGGGTCAGCGTCTCGAAACTCTTCCAAAGCACACTTTCCATGTGTTTAGATTAGGAAAATGATTTCATGTATCATATAATTGCTATATATCTCCTCCTGCCAGTTGGCAAACAAACGCAAACACCTCTCTGACCCACTTTGGAATTTTGAAACACAGACCAATGAAAAGAAAATCGCGGCAAAATGTGAATATTGTAATGCATTGTAATGTTTATGCAAATCACCATAACTGACATTGAGCTGAAGAGACAGACGTCGGGTGTGATAATTTCTTCTATTGTCCAGTTTCGCTTCCATAAAATCAGACGGTGAAAATGTACCACATCTGTCATGTACTCTGTTAAAGAAAGTGAATGAAAGCTGAGAGGAATTGACCCACTGCTATTCAAACTAAAGTGCCTGAATTACAATTAAATGAGTATTTTTCTGCTCTGTTGGAAATCCGTATTGTTCCCTCGTTCCGTCCAAAACGAGTGGCTTTTTTATGTGTTTGTGGCGTAATCGAAACAGCGTGCGCCACTGGAACAGCATCTGACGACGGGCAGTTCACAGGATGGACATTAAGCAACTTATGACGCATTACATTTGTGTTTATCGAGTTGGCAAGTTAAGACCTTTACCTAAAAATTTATCTGCTATGAGTAAGTTATCAAACATTTGTTCTACCTTCGGCCTGGAGTTGTGCCATTGTTACGTCCCCTTTAGCTATGTTTTTTTTTTTTTTTTTAAGCTGGGGGAAAATAACAAGAAGGGTGTTTCAAAACGATCCCGCATATGAAAGACAAGCACGTATTAACAGCTTGTTCTAGCGAAAGTCTCGTTCAAACACATTATTCCTCAATATGTCTGTCACTAAACAGCCCCGAGGGGGGGAACTGAACTTGTGTAAGTGGTGTTTTCGTATAATGGGCATTTTGAGAGTGAAACGTGGAAAGAATGAGTAACAGCCCTCTGTGACTACTGCTCAGATACAGAAGAGCATGAGTCACTGATAAACGACCAGCAGCAGCAGCAGCAGCGGCAGCGGCGGCAGGCAGGGGAGCACTGTTCACCTTTGACCTCTTATGTAGGTTACGGAGTCTAGACAGTAAAATATAAAGCGTTGAGGAGCAGGAGCAGGAAGTGACGGAAGACTTATTTCAAGAAATGATGTATTTAAAAGTGGCTGGATAGCTCAGTTGGTAATGCACCGGGCTGGTGCATATGGGGGTTTGGGTTTGATTCCCAGGATGACGCCAGTGTGGGTCCTTGGGCAAGAACTTTCACGCTGCTGCCTCAATTTCTTATTTTGCCGTCCCAAACCCAGATAAATACAAGGGTTGTGTCATGAAGGGCATCTGGTGGTAAAAAAAATAAACAAATTCCGGAGGAAGGGAAAAAGCAGAAAGAACTCATCATTGTATTTAAAAGGCTTTTTTGTTTGTTTGTTTCATTCAAAAAGTGTAACCGAGTTTCTACTCCTGCAGCTGTTTTGTCTACAACACATGCCAGAACACTGACTTTAGCCTTCGGGTATCATCGATCATAAACCATGCTTGGCCTCTGAAGGATAAAGGAGGGAAGTGTGGATATTAGCGATGGCTCTGGAGCCGGATCAGCTTGGCAAAAATGATGTTCAGTGAAACAACGTTGTAAGAACCTGCTCCATCTGTGGTAGAAACCTCTTTTATTTTTATTCTTTTTTTGGATTGATTCTGTATGCAAAGCATTTTCCAGCAATTTGCTCCGCACTACCAATCAGTCATGTTTGGTATAAAGCTCCAAATGACATTATATTTGTGAATGTGTTAAGTTAAATGCAGCCTCAGCAACAGATGCCATTTTCTGGTGGTGGCATTAAACTAGCACATCCTTGGATATATACGCATGGAAGAAAATGATTAATTGGTTGCAGTAGAGTCTGCTTGATTCCGGCAAGTGATGTCAGGGTCTGATTATGTTGGATAGACGCGGCGCTCTGAAAGCTTCTCTTCGCTGGAGACAGACGCCAAGTCACCCATGGTCGTCCTCGCATGCCAGCAGTGGGAGCACAGAGGCCTTAAAGTTCCGTGAGTGATGGCGGTGAATGGGCGATGCGGCGGCGTGACTTTCCTCCAGTTAAAAGCACACCTTTGACTAATGAGCTGACAGACCACACGCCACTCAAATGGAAGAAGAAAACTGTACGCAGGAATTTTAAAGGCCTTTACAAAGACAGTGTTTGCTTTGTCAGACTCGTCGCACAGGAGTTCCCGATGACCACACAAGTGGATAATGTTTTGGGAAAGTGTATCTTTAATTGTGAGCTCCGAAGAAGAGAACACCTGGGTAGACTTTGTCAGTAAAAAAAAAAAAAAAAAGTGTAGAGTTCCAACACAAGCTAATTTGTTAGCTTGACTAATGCTGTCTGTCACTATGCAAATTCTCTATTTCTGTTTCACTTTCACAATAACTTTCTTCTATGGCAGGAAATGAGCTCAACGAGGCCAGTGGCATGAGAACAAAAGGTTAACTTTATTTTTTCTTTTTTTGAACACAAAGATGCTAAACTGCTGTGTAAATACATGTAAGACGTGTGCAGTTCATCTGGTGCTGATTCTACAAACTTCATCACGCGGTCACATACCGACGCTGCTGTACTCCTCCTGTGTTATTCTGTATTGTGATGGCATTTGCAGGAATATTCAAGCCATGCCGTCCCCCGTCCCCCCCCCCCGTGAGCTCCACAGGACAGTGTGTGCGCTTTGGCTGCTGAGATTCTTTCAGCTGGACGTGTGAGTTCTTTGGAACAAATGTGCTTCCATTGCAAAATAGGAGAATTCACACAAAATGACACCGTCTTGTATTTGTGTTTCTTTTTTTAGCCACCAGACCACCAGAGAATTGCGGATAATGTTTCACTTCATTTGAACTTACTGTAATTTTAACATTCCATTGTCACTGTGGTGATGTAAGTGAGAGGAGAGCCCAGGCAAACCCTTCTCACAGAGCACCACTGGAGCCTGTTTCTCCCACAATTCCTCAGTATTAAGTGGTGGGTCTTTAGAGAAACTACTTTCAAGTATTGGACTTGGGCTCCACAGAACACACTCAAAGTGAACAGCAGCATTTCATCCTTTTCCACATGTACACACATTTCGACTTTGCAACGACTACCCTGCTTTTCTTGGCCTTCCGCTCTTAAAATTCCACACGATTGTCGGAAGTGTGCTCTCGCGGCGCAGAACCCTGAAGGATATTAAAGTAACAGCGAAACGACCTCGGGTGATGGCGGCCAGGTGAGGCCAAGCTCTTTTTCGCGGAGCCACATTTCCAGACATTAGATGCAGTGAGTGTGGCACTTTGCATCTTTCCCATGACATCATAACCACTGCAATGATACACAGGGTCTAATTCTGTCAAAATAACTTCATGGAGTTGGATACGAGTCTACAGGGAGCTCCGCAAGCTCAGTTCTATTACAGTATAACTTTAAACACCTCCAGTGGTTTTTTTTTTTTACGTGACTCTTTACAGCAAAAGCAAAACGAACTGAACCACCCTTGACCTACTTATTACTGCAAAGATGAGCAAAGATTTTGGCTTCTTACATACAATTTCTGTTTTTTTCACTCTTAGTTTTTTTTGGGCCATTTTGCTCTTCTTGGCCTTGAGAGTTGCTAAAACTCCCCGTGATTCTCCAAAAATGTTCTTTCTCTGGATTTTGGGATTCAAGGGTAAATATTCCAGCCCATCCTACAGCTCCTGCACATACTCTCCAACACACATGAATGTACTGTATAGCTAAGGTCAAAGGTCAGATACAGTCGAATCGCTATAAACAGGAATGTTTGGGTATCAGTGGTGTTTCACAACAGGCACGGGCACCTGAGTCATTATGAGTGAAGGGGACAAGACCCACTCACTTTTTGGGTCACAGGTCACACTTGAAAATGAGATCCCGGTCTCATTGTGTCTGCTAAATGTATGAAATATTTTTGGGGTAATTGTGTCATAATCATTTCAATATTTTAGAAGATTTTAAGGTTCTTATGAGGTGGATTTTAAGTAGCCTCTTTGTATTTTCAAGCAGGGATCCCCTAAATGAGTCATTGTGTCAAGTTCTGACCTTTTAATATTTTCATATGTTAAACTGGACTCAACCTCTCGGGGAAATTACAAAATGGACCCATATTGCTTCTCTTGCTATAGTGTGATAAAAGTATTAAACTATGTTTCAAACTACAATGCACCAGAAAATGACATCTACTCACTAGAAAGATTTCCCAGACACCCATCTATATCTATCTGCGTCTGGTGCCCAAGATCCCAGATGTTAGGACTCGATGGACCGATTTGAAGGAGGAAATAAAACGGCGAATCAGGCTCATGTTTTCGATAATGGTTCTCATCATTTAGTTAAGAAGATCAAGTAAGACCCCCACTGAGGTGTGAATCTTCTTTTCTTCACCCCTGGATGCACTGGGAAATGTACCACTCGTGGTCCTTTTACAGCATGCGGCACGTGACTGACCTACTTTCTAGTCTCAATGATAGCATCCATACGACTCGCAGGCGTCTATTTTCATTTTTGACCTACAACTCAAGTCAGTGAGGCGCCGTCATTCCCTCCAATCCCTGGGGGGCTCTGCACGAGACATGCTGTAGATATATTATTGTTTGTGTAAACTACTGATTAATCTCCTTTATGATGCGAAAAGCTGGGTTTCAGACAATCATTGCCCTATCTTTGGAATTCCTTACATTCCAGCAGATGTTTCTGCTGAGTAGAACCAGGTGGGATTTTCATATTTTCCAGTAGCTTATTGCACTGATTTGCCTTAAGCTATAGGTTGTACAGGTTTACATGCGCTGGCCTGGAATTCCCAAATTACACTACACATGATTTCACTTTACGTCCCTCTGCCAGACCTAATTTGAGATGCGTAAAACTCAATAACATAGAAAAGCGCGGATTTCAGCATTTAAAAACAAAACAAAACAAAACAAAGCACAATATAGTCTTTGCATGTTTTCAGTTTCACAGCAGAGCGATTGCATGCACTCTACAAATTTTGTGGCATTTTCTAACATCCCCCCCTCCACCCCCCTTACTGGCATCACTTTTAAAGTCTGTAAATGTAGCATGGAGAATTTACAGCTGATTCAAAGCAGCCAACTGTGTAAAGTGTCCACTGTGTTCTGGGGAGTGTGCCATCTCAAGCCATTTCACTGATCTTCTCCTGGAAACTCATCAAAAGTGTCTGCGGAGTCACAGTGAAGAACCTAATTAACGACAATAGTTTCTTTTAGAATCTCGTTGAGCTTCAAGAATGACCACTATCTTATTTTACTGCCAATTTTGTTCATCGTCCCATTAGTGGCGAGATGTCTGCCAAATCCTTCAAGGAGAAAAATAACAAAAATAAATAAAATAAAACTGTAGATTCAGGTCAAAATGTCCGTTCCTACTGTCATATGGTGCAGATATACACAGCTTCTAAATGGATTCCCCACAGGTTTATGTCCACAACTGTAGGTGTGTGTGTGTGACATGAGTCCTCCATTCAGGAAATGTTCTTTACCTTTTCTATCCCCTCCATTCACCTCTCGTTCTTTCCATCCGCCACCTAGTTGGACAGTGTCTCGTTCGTTGCTATATTTTGGGTAAACTTGGCAAAGTGAGCGCAGTCTCTAAGCTTTACTGAAGCCACAGTCGGTGTCTGGGAATGCTGCCTAAGAATGTACCCAAACACAGATATTACCTTGGCTTTTATGATAACTCCAATTGAATCTGTTACCACTGGGCCTTAGAGCCTCTAACAGCTTGGAGAGTACTTAGAGGAAGTGCTGACTACTGTTTGGAGTCCCTACATCTTGAAAATCTATCACTGCAATTTGCCTCAGTTTTCTTCCTGCAGCTGCGGGGGGTTGTTGAGAGAATGTCCAAATATAAGTAAAGCCGAAAGGTTCTCATCCACAGGCATGAAGTATACATTAAAATGAGTTATTACGTCTCTTTTTCTGAGTTTGGTCCCAATCATCCCAGTTTGGTACCGTAAACCCTGTGGTTTTGTTTGTTTTAGTGTATAACAGTGACGAGAGAGCAACACTTTGTGACCGTATTGTAACACAAACACCCCATTGAACACGGAGCCAAACGGATTAAGTAAATGGTGTAAATGGATGGTCAGAAGACTTCTCAATTGCCGCCGGTGTTGTTATTAAAGCTCAAGTCAAGCTCCGGGTGATTTATAGCGATGCCAGGTTCAGCTGTTGAACAACTCACACACAATAACTCTTCCACTCATGAGTCTTGTTCAGCGTCAGCATGGTGTGCAAACTTCCACTGGTGTTGTCTCGGTTGCTCAGGAGGGCACTAAACCAGACTATACTGGATTATTTTTCTTATCGTGCAACATCAGTGACCCGCCACATACACACAGCTTAAAAAACAGCACAGCCATAAATATACATCTGAGCGGGGGTAATTGGTACTGTTAAGTTGTGTTAAAATGTGACACAGAAGGTTGTTTTTTACATTCTGAAACAAAATAGATATGTATAGACAGCATCAAATTATAATAGAATAGAGTAGAATAGGCTTTATTGTCATTGTCAAACGAAATTGCAGGGGGTCTCTGCCAGTGACAATGACATATTATGACAACACAATGGGATACGAGTCATGAAAAGAAAATAGAAAAGAAAAAATAATATAGAGTACAGAGTATAAAATGTGTCACGTTATGCAGTTTCTGCTTCGAAAAACGTGTTTTCTTCCTCGAAATCTTCCGATACATTAAAAACCCACACGCAGATTTTGTGAGTATCCCCCGAACCAAAAAAGAACAAGTTGTAGACGTGTCCAGGCAATGACGTTACATCTCATGACGCACCCCATGTTGGATGATAGTTTTCTGATTGATCACTGCTGCTCACATAAGTACACTCTGACTGGTTGTGTTAAATTCCAGCATCAGGTCATTATAGATGATCCCTTTACTGACTGCAATCTGGGCAACATACATGTTGTGAAAGCAGGTTATTTCCAAAGTCCAATAAAGTAGTTGCAGGTCTCTGGGGCACTGTGCATCACTTCCAGTCACTGGTAATACTGGACACGCCAGAACACGCAGATGTTTGCTGGAAGGCTCTCTGCTTGTAATTTATGCACATCAAATATTTAATATCGCTGCCTCATGTTTTTATTGTAAAAATAAAAACGTTAGCGTTTCTCAAAAATTTTCCATCAGGAGAACAAACTGATCGATACAAACACGTCAACACATTTATATCAAAAAGATAACTGCGGTGAGATGAATCCATTCAAAGTGATGCTGGGAAGTGTTTTACTTGCAAACCGGTAAAAAAAAATCAAATAAATAAATAAAACATTTGCGCACATTTGGACAACACATGTGAGGTAGATTTAACCAGTGGTCCGTTAATAAATACCTAAAGGTGATTTGTTCGGCTTTCGCATCATTAGAAAGTTTTGCGAGTTTCTGAAAACAAATCCCCAAACGTGTCACAGAAATAAATAGAAAAGAAAGAACATGCTTGGAGGCCCTACCGCTGTTACTAGAATAGGCAAGAATCTGTGGAATTTCCGAAGTCTTTCGGGGGCTCTTCTTCCCTCTTTGACTGATAAATTATGGTGCGTTTTTTTTTCTTTTTTTTTTTTTTTGCAGAAAAAGGGGGTCGACACAGCCAGTCATCCCCCGCTAAGTGTGCCGGGAATCCCTGTCACTCTCCTCCTCCTTCTGTACAGATCTTTCCATGCCCCGCACAACAGAGGTTTCCTCCACGGTGCAGTTATAACTCTTGCTGTCATGTCGGAGCATTTACGGTAAAGCTGAAGCATGTCGGAGCTGCCGTCTCCAGGGACCGAGCGGAGACTCCGTGAGTGTTGTTCTGCACAAAAAAAAAGGCTTTCCCCTGATGAAGTAAGACAGAGGGAAGTATTCAGTCAGTAATGTTTACAACACGATACAGAGCTGTAAGAAAGATACGAGGTAAAACTGTCCTCATTAATGGGAATTCTAACTGGAATCGTGCAAACTCTCACAGTAAAACTATCTCAGGACCATCTCAGTTTGTTGGAGAACCACAGCTCAGATTATCTCTAATGAACTGCCAACAGCGAATGTTGGGCCATATTTAGCTATGTGATTTGTTCTGCGTTTGGAGGAACACTAGAACCCGTCAGTAGACAGCTGTGTGCACCATTTTCCAATTGGAAGCTTTGGCCGCTGGTACAATCTAAACAAGAGCCGGGCTTTAAATTTGTTCAACAGATTTCAGAGTTGTGTGCATTTCCCCCCTTAGATCGTGATGCAGATTGACATTGCACATCGCTGCAGAGGACTCCATGATTCGGGGCAATGCCTGTTCTCTCCGTGTGTGTGTGTGTGTGTGTGTGTGTAAAAGGTAACAGATAGGGCTACTAAAACAAAAACACATGCTGGGACACATTCCTGTATTTTCCTTTTTGGGATCCCGCTGCTTTTCAAAGCGTATTCCCCGTGATTAATCAGGTTTATTAAGGCGCTCTATGCACCGGCCACAGTATATGTTACTATGTAGGTCTTTACAGCCCAAGAGATCACTATCAACATAATGTTTTCTGTCATGGTTAAAACTTTTGTGCCAGGTAGTTTTATTGCACATTAGAGGTACTATTTCTAATAGTTTACATTATGATTTCTACTGCAGATTATTCCAGACTGAAGAAAACGCTCAACTCCCTCAAGAGCTTTAAGAAATAGCACAGGATGAGTAATGTTCCAAATCAGCAGAAAGGTCAAAGTCTCTTTCATCAAAGCCCTCTAAATGCTGATGAAGACGAACTGCTGAATCAATCAGAGATTGCGCCGTGCTGCACTCCTGAACTGAAGCTCTTTTGTTTCCCTGAGAACTTACTCAAGACAGCACTGATTGGACGAGAGGTGCGCCAGGAAATATCTCAACCCCCATGTCACTTATTTGGGATATTTCCTCTGAAATGTCAGTTTAATTTTGATATTCACATCGAAAAAAGCTTAGAGGCTTTCCACACATATGCACCAGAACCAACATCACAGCTCCAGGATAAGCCAGAGATATGCAGTACCAGGCTCTGTGTGGCTCAAGGAATCACTCACGCTGACACTCCTACCATACGCCGGTACCAATAATGGGTTCAGAGACAGCTGAGCCTGTGACTATTGGCCCAGCGAGACTGTTTTGTCATCTGCTAAAAAAGAGATGTGGCACCAGCCAACGGAGACGGCTGATCGATGAGGGTTTGAATCTAACATGACGGAGCGAGAGTTTCACCAGCGGAGTCGTTCTCCTCGTTACCCACACGTACATGTCCAGCTCCGTCAACCACTTCCTTAAACGCCATGCCGCATGCGATACAACACTGGAGGTCCTGCGCTGTAGGCATGTGCCCTTGGCAATGTGCTGCGTCAGGGAAAGTGGAGAAACAGAAGCTAAGTGTCTGAGTTCCCTCAGGTTGCAGACGCCAAAGTCTCGTGACTGACACTTTCCGGTGGCATTCCCGGTGGGAGGCATCATCCAGGGGTGTGCAGCCCGCTGGGCCGCGGCAATGAGCGGCGGCATCTAGAGGAGCCCCTTGCAGGGATATCTGTTTTCCAGACCCCCATCAGGAGGCAGAAACACGGCCAAGAAAAGCTACAGGGAGAGCTTGGATGCCCCGCAGAAAAAAAAATTTGTTTCCAAATCCAATGTATTTGGGATAGAAATAACACAACTGATGCTTTTTTTTTTTAACAATTCTGCTTTTGTTTAACGGGGTATTTCCTGAATACATCCGAGGGTCTTGTACATAGAATTGACATTACGTCGGACCACGTTTATGAGTTAACACAAACACGTCGAGTGGAAGTAGAATCCAAGAATCTGCAGCAGCAGTTTAAATTAACGGCTGTAGTGTTTAATTTATCAATATAATGTCACCCCTGGGTTCTGATACAAGGCCGACCCCCCCAAATTAACCCCTGTGTTCGAGTAAAATGTTACCATTGCACGTTGATACGCACGTTAACAAGAATTATGTCTGAACTAAAAAAATATGTTTCATATTAAGGTCTGTAGGTACACGTACACTACCTTCACATGTTTCGCTGGTTATGCTGTTGGTGGAAGCAGAATGAGGCCGTAATAACAACCATGTCTTTCATAAACCACAGCTTTATTAGACTTTTTATGGGTTAGTTTGGTCACTGGCAGCACGTGTTAAGGTTGGGGAAGGGTACCAGGCTTTGGTTTAATAGAGAAAAAATGTGCAAACTATGACTCACAATCTATTTATTTATATTTAAATCAAATCATGGTCACTGACCAGCACTATGGCGCTAACACTAAAAACATATGACACTCGAGTTGTGAACAGCATTCTCCAAAAGTTCTGAGTTCTGTGTATTTGCCACATGGACTACCTCCTGCTGTAAACAATTTTCATAGCAGACTTTTTTGAGTTGTCACAGTAGGAAAAAAAAAAATGCAGGGGCTCCTAATACTATTAATCATGGCTTTGTTCCATTTATGTGTCTCAGAACGCCACGCCAACACGCACTAAACAAAACCATAGAACTAATGCACATACACTGGATGCAGTTTTGGTGAATTAGCATAATTATATCTGCACATACCTCGATTAAAATGTCAGAGGGAGATGGAGGGAGGCCAAAAAAATGTAATTTCAGTATGAAATTATATTAAGATCATACACAACCTGGCCCCCAAAAAAAGCACAAACAAAAAAAAAAGTACATACAGTTGTTAATATTTTTCAGCTGCAGAAAGTTATTTCACCCTCATACTGACGTAGTGGATTCTTAGATCTTACACAAGAAGGTCAGATGATATATCCCATGAGTGTGAAAAAGGTGTAACTGTTTCAGAAGGATGAGATTATCGGTTAAAATAAATAAGGGCAATGCTAAAAGTGCTCAAAGTTGTCTAAGATCTGATTAACGTATCAATCAGTTTTTGAAGAAATGTGGTTGGAAAAAGGCACGTGCATGAAGTGATTACCCAGCATGCCTAGTGCATAATACTGATGATGGGTCGCTTTAGTTGATCAATCAACTCACACCGCCCACCCTCGAACGTGGTTGGATTTTTTCCTCGATTGGAATACACAGGCTCATCAGGTTCAGACTGAGAAAAACCAGATCAGGGACTATGAGACAGGAGTTTTACATATGGGTTGGCAATCGCAGAGTCCAGACAGGAGCCCCAAGGATTAAGCAGTGAGATGTACTGGAGAAGCCTGACAATCCCATCATCAACACAAAACGTTGGCTACTAAATAATGCAAATATGGCTGGAAGTAAATGCTAATGTATTGCATAAGAATGGTGAAGACGTGTCATCATTGTAGCTAAAGGTGGAGTTATTATATTAAACTATAATTTATTTTACATTTTTCAGAGGATAGATACACACTTACACGCTTCCAAAACGAGATGACCTCAACAACCAGGCCAGAGACAACAGACAAATACACTGACAATGACAAAAAAGAAAAAAAAACCCTAATTATCCATCGTTGAGGAAGGTCAAGTGTGAGCCTGTGTTCCACGTCTCAGCCTAATTAGCAACAAAGACAGATTAGTGTCTGTAAACTACCGTGATCTAATTTCCTCTAATTCTTTTGTCTGAGTTGAGAAATTCCAGAAACCCCATAATAAACACTGACTGCCGGAGCTCCACGGGGGGGGGGGGGGGGGGGGACCTGG
>JAPTHA010000016.1:11532209-11548119 GCA_029814585.1 Gymnapogon annona | reverse complement strand
TAAAATATCAACAGTGTGTTGTATTTCTGTACATAATCCAAGTTGAGTGTATTGAATTGACAGTGATGGGTTACGGAAAACTAAAAACAAGGCTTGTGTATGTAAAAGCTGAGCTACAGGTATAACACAAGGATACTTTGGAAAGATTCTGCAGTATTCCAAAAATGACAAAACCATTACAGCATGACACACATAAACACACACAACCACACACATTCCAAATAAACTCTGCACAGTTTAACACATTGGAGCACAGACCCCTCAGAATTGAAAAGCACAAGCCAAAAAAAACCAACCCAACAACCCTGGTTTCAGCCCTATACGGCTACTGCAGACATCAGCAGAATCACACGGGGTCCAAACTGGCAGCATGTATCAATTAGAGCGGGCACGAGGGACTGTGCTGAAGGTGGGCCCATCTATTCCGCCACTCAGCACTTCCACATTGATTAGCTCTCCCCTCATCCAGAAAGCACCGCGAGCCACATCCTCACTAGCCATGAAAACTCCCCAACCGGAAAATATTCCTCTTAAAAAGAGGTCCCACTTGTCAAATAGGAGTGTACAGCTGCTGACTCCAGATATCTCGGGGTTGAGGATTCCTCCACTGAGCACCCTTCATTCCCTTCTGAAGGTGTGGATGAAAGCTGGTGAGCTGAGTTGATTACTTAGCTACGTTCTCACTTTGCCACATTTTTCGATTTGTACAAAAAAATCGGCTTGTATCTTGTATCGCAAGTGATTGCTTTGTTATTTTCTTTTTAAATTGAAAATCAAACAGATTTACCTCTATCTTTATATCTTCATTGGTAGAAAAGTAAAATAATAAAAAACATAATGAAAACAATAATAGGATTAGAGATGAGAAATAAATCAAATACTGGCCCTACGTGTCTTATATACTATATTCCATACTCAGTTTAATATATTATCTACAAAACATTTACACTGGCAGAACACGCTGTGCTTTGGTTGAGCTAAATGCCAGCTGGTTAAACCACCCATGAAATCAGATGGTGGCGTGTGGCAAGTCTGGTCTCCTGGAGCCCTTTTGCATCCATGGCTCAGTGCTCTTCAGCTTTGCTCATATGCAAACCGCACCATCAATCACGCCATTGTTATGAGAAATTACCCAAGACGAAAAAAAAACCTTTATTCCCGTCACCAAAAAAAGAATATTAACTCAAATAATATACATACTGTATATGCAAGTACTGATAATCCAACAGTAACCTTTGTTACATCATCCTTTTCTTTTCTCATCGTGTCTACAGTCCGACCACTGCGATCGGAGATGGCATCAATCCCACATTACACAATGCTCGCGGGAGTTTTTGGAGCCCACAGGCATGCAGTGAAGTGTGGACAGTATAATAGTGCACGAGCGCTTGCTCTAACTTGTTATTGTTCCTTGCAGGAAGAGGAGATCCCGGAGTTAGAGATCGACATAGATGAGCTGCTGGAGCTTTCAGATGAGGGCCAGAGAACTAGGTTGCAGGTAAGATTGTGAAGAATAAATTAAAACCACTCAATGTATTTATTCAGTCCAGTCCATAACCCTGGACTGAACACTTTGTCCACATTTGTGGCCTCGTCTGCATACCTGACCATTTATTATGTGCGGTTATAGTTTAGCAAGCACTTGACCCTTGCACGACTCCAGTGTTTGCATACAAAGAGCAATGGCCGCTTTTATGAGTGTGCTTATTTCTGTTGTTTTGTTTCTTTTGTTAGGAGTTGTTGCAGGAATGCGGTAAGCCAAAAGAGGTAAGTCATACATGTTTTAGATAAATTGCATTAGAATTTGCAATGTAGTTGTATGTAAAAAAAACACACCAAAAAATAAAATGACTTTCTTCCCTTTTACCTCTGTCTGCTCTGTAGGATTTTATCAACGGGCTGCTCTACAGGATAAAGGGTCTACGCAAAATGTCAGGGCCTTTAAAGAAATAACCACAGTGGAGGATTGAGAGAATCTGAAGCTCCTGATCTTACCATCACCCACACGTTAACTGTTTTGAATGCCTGTAAGTGCAGTTCAGATGTTAGTGGGACTCTCTTCCTGTCCCCCCCGCCTGCCCCTTTCCCAGTTCAACTTCAGTTTAACACCACAACAGCTGGGTTTAGAATTACCTTTTTTTTTTACTTCAATTTATATATAGCTATAACATTTTGGCTCCCCTTATCATAACAATACTGCACACATGATAAAAGATGTAATGGCTATAGCTCAAGCGGACTTTTTTTTGTGTAAGACTGTACATTTTCGGTTGCCTATTTATGTAAATAAATATTTTTGTTCTCATAATGGTGTTGTGTCAAAATAAAATGGAGAATTTTCAAGACAAGGATGTTGATGAATTTTAGGAAGGGCTATATGTGAATTCACAAGCACGCTCAACAAACTATACAGTATAATCATGTATTTATTCATTTATTACACATATACAGTACAAATAAATACATATGGTCATTATATCCATCACCTTACGTTGTGTCTAACTACACTGTGCCCATAAAATGCCCTGTACTGCAGTAGCTCAAAACATTTTAAAATAGACCTGTCTTACGTTATGCAAAGTCAAATAGTCATAGTCAAAGCTAACCGTAGACTTTACTGTAGGATACCAATCAGTGCAGCATTTTGGAAACAAAAGAGATGTTTGAAAGTCAAGTCTAGGAGTAAACACGGTGAAATCAGCAGCAGGAAGGTCCATTAAGTATGCATCCATTATCCTGATCCATTTCCTGTCTGTGGTCGTGGTTGACAGTCAGAAAAAAAGCAAACACAGTAACGGCCTCCATACAAACCTTAATGGAGGAAGCCCCTGGAGGAGAGTGTAATTATTGCTGCTCATGAGTTAGCCAGACTATAATGTGCACGGATGAAACTGCACTCTGACCTTCATTCTCTCATACATGGAGGGTCTTTTTTGGCTATGGGCTCCATTACAGTAATTTGTTTCACTGCCACTTCCATTTACTTCTCTGACACAGAGACTATCAATACTTATATTACACTTCTGACACCGCCTGCCACATTTCGGTGAAGTGGTAACATCAGAGACTAAAATGTTTTTTTTTAAAGCTTGAAGTTAAAAATATAATTAAATGACGCTGTGTTCCCTCGAGCCTCACACTTTTGCGCCGTTTATAATAAAATTATACGCAAGGACTAGAAAGGCAATGCTCATGTCAAACTCAGAGCCAAACATAGATTACAATAGTGACTGCAATGCCTGCCAAAAGGAAACAAAGCTTCACTAATCCTTTTATACTGACTCCTCTGTGCTTCTTCAGTCCACAGCTGACAGCAGTCTGAGTTTCTACATCATCCCAGACGAGCTCACGATGTATCTGTATTTTGTGTGTTGTCTAAAAATAATCACATGGTGACAAGTGCAAAGTGCGCCTAAGATGAGCTTTTGTTGCCTTACAGAAGTAGGACAAGTGACATAAAAAAATAATAATAACTTCAAGCTACTTACTAAGTTGGGTGCTTTGTGTATGCAGACAGTGTGCAGTTCTGCTCAAGTACCAACACTGTCTGGAAGCCTGGCAAAATATACCGAGGTCTACTCCTCAACATTAAACTAACACAGTTGTAATTTTTCAAATGTAGTACTACGTTTACATGATGTTTTTTTTCTAGTTTTTCTTCAGTGGTAAGTTTTGCCATTAACTAGTTTATATAGATACTGATTTTGCAAGAAAGGCAATTTGGGTTATCCTGTTATAGACTGGCTAAGTTAATAAGGAGTTGGAATTAGGTCTTCTGGATTATTTTCATTAACAGGTAGCTTGTAACTCATCTTACATCTTTTCTAAGATCAGTAATAGATCATGTAAGGCTAAAGCGCAATCTATTAGAGCTGACTGACCAGAACCTGGAAAGACCCGCAGCACAATCCTGCTATCATGCCCTTTTCTTCCTCTTTGGTGCAGTGTAGTTAGTGGTGCGATGCTCCATCCTGTCATATTTATCATGGCCCTCCCTGGGGAGATAATGGAGAGTGCTTTGATAATTCATCACACTAAATACTTTATATTCATGCTGTTTAACAGAATGGCAGCAGCCTGCCTACAATTTATCTGGGTCATGGTATGCATTCCAAATCAAAGGCATCTTTCTCGGGCATTGGAGCCAAGATTTCCATGCAAAGCTCTGGTACAACAAGAAGTCGTAGTTGTCTCTTTAAATGAATACATTGGACGCCATACTACCTGAAACAGCGGTTGCAGTACAGGTCTCCCTCACAGGTATAACAGCGAAGGGTAGCATCATGGTTACAGATGCAGCACCATGGAAGCTCATCCTCATCACTGTCTACTGGCTGATGTGTGACGGCAGCTGGTGTAACCCTGCTTTTGGGGACTGCAGCCTGAATCAACAAGAAATTGACAGAAAAAGTCCAGTTTTAGATTTATGAGAGAGTGGATATTTTAGAGTGAGAGAGAGTGGATATTAGAGTTATTAGACATTAGTTATTAGACATTAGAGTGGATATTTTTGCAGGCGTTAAATTTTAACCACCTTCTTAGAAGTTGCTTGCTTTTCTGTGTTTTTTGGCCCGCAGCGCTCAAGTGGTATGTTGTAACCACTGGCCTCGTCTAATGCAGCTTCTTCAGAGAGCTGGAACAAAAATAAGGAGGATAGAAATTAAGAGTACACATCTCTAAAACACACCTCAAACACTGAGAAATTATTAAAATGGCAAACTAGCAGCCCCTTGTGGCCACCCCACCTGGTCTAATGATGTTGGTAATCTTAACGAAGTAGTACACACTTCACTCATTCTCTTATGCGTTTAGAATAAAATCCCACACCTGCTTTATGACTCTCATCACAGCTTCTTCCTCAGTCTCCTCATCACTGTCAGGATGCTGAAGGTCTTCCATAGTAACTACAAATGAACAGAAATATGTGTTCCAGTGCTGTAAATAGAAACAGTGACATTCCACAGTCTACACAGTCTAAATAGTGCTCTGTATGATCTGCATGGAGGTCATAAAGCATGAGCGAAGCACCTTTGCCTGGGTCCTGTCCCTTCAGCTGAGCTAGCCTCTTTGCCATGTGGAGGATCTGATCCTGGGTGTGGTGCTCCTTCTTAAGCTCCTGCATGGCCTCTTCCAGTAGACGGGTTTTTTCGGCCTCCAGCTGCTTACTGGCCTCTTGGTTCGCTTCCAAGTTGTCCTCCAATGTTCCCTCCACACCTTTGTTGAGATCATTCATACGACCCTCTACACCTGCACAGAAAACAAATGGATTAGGAATATTGGAGATCTCCACACTATCTAAAATAGCTTAATAATTGCTTAAGACAATGACGTAACAGCACTATAAATTAACAATTGGGTGAAATCAGTGAGAAGAGTAACATCTTACTGCATTCAGGATCTGTTTGCTGGTTGTCAATAGCAACTTCCTCTGTCATCTGAGTAATTAGATCATTGGCTTGTTCAGTCTGAGTCCTATTGTCAGGAGGCTTGTGCACCTGTAGAGAGGAGCACACCAGCACATAATCTTGAGAGTACAAAAATACCTGATATTCAGCTCCTTGAAAACAATCATAAATACTTTAGCCTTGTGAAATTGAAAACAATGACTTAGCTCACAGGTGGAGGAGCTTGAGATGGTGGAGGTTGGCCCCGTAGAACTGCCAAGCGGTCCTCCATTTCCTCAGTAGAAGGCACAGGCTGGCTAGGAGCCTTCAAGGCAGCAAGACGAGACTCCAGCTCCTTCTCTGATGGGATGGACTCTGGCGAAAAAAGTAAAAGCTTATAAAAACAGAATAACAACAACAATGAATTTCCATGTAGGTTGGAAATAAGACTGGTGCTATGGTCAAAAATGTTAGGCTCTAAAAACAGGAAATATCAGCTGATATCATTAATTCATGCAGATTCATGCAGGCATAGTATGAATGTCTTTGATATATGATATGAAATAATATCTAACTATTTATTGTGATTTGATTGTTAAGTCATACATTCAAGTATTATGTAATGTTAATCAAATGTGTTTGATTACTTGGTGTTGGTGTCATTTCCTCTTTTAAGTTTTTGAGTCTTTCAGCAATAGCTTGATCTTCTTTACTCAGGCCTTTGGTTGGGATAAGGCCCGATTTAGCATTTCTACTGCCTCCATGTGCAGAAGGTGGTGCTGACTGTCCCCTCTGTTTGGCCTCAAGCGCAGCAACCCGTCTATGAGAAAAAGCACAGTTAAGCAGAAACTATTTTATATATTGCCAATGTGGTTTGACTGCTCTTTAAATGCCACATTATACCGACTTTTTGTAATTTTCAGGCGGTGACCATTTTCCACTATTATTTGGAGGTCCCCCACTGAAAGCAAAACGACAAGAATTAAGTGACTGCAAATAAGTGAATTTAACAATTAGGTGTGTTCACCTTTTGCCTGGTTTAACATTTACCTTGTCAGATTAGTGTGACACTGCCTGCAGACTTTCTGCTGAGTGTTACCACAGCGAGGCACCACAGCACTAAAAGTCAGGCAGCCGGAGCAGAAGGAGCGGCCACAGTTCTTACACCCTAGCTGTAAAGGTCACGTAACAAAAGTAACGCTTAAAACATCTGCATGTCAACTAATAGCGACAGTACAAACACAGGAGCCAGGTCATACCTCCTTCTTGAAGAGGCTGAACTTTGATGCACAAGAAAAACAACGGTTGTCCATCTCGACATATAAACAAAGTCATAACAGATAAGTCTGTTTACAGTATTTATGGTAAAACATTACCATAAATGAGAATCGAGTACAATAAAAGAATGAAATTGGTAAGCTAGCTTCCTATTTTCACGTTTCAACGTTACTACAGTCAAAACAGGAACTGTGGCGGAAGACGTAAAGCGACGTGATCGCGTAACTTCCTTTTTGCGTCTCTTCCAATCAGCTTTCTGAAATGTATCTCGCGGTCCCGGTTCAAAATACAGAACGGATACAGCGATATCTGCTCGCGGATGGTGCACTACAGTGGTCTGTAAAAGCGTCAAAAGCCTTATAACCGGTATGAGAAGGGTTGCCGTTTTTGTTGGGAGCTTTTGTTATCATTGTGTCATTTGTACGTTACTTCAAAACGCTTAACGAGGTAAAAATATGAGCTATTTACAGCTAATGCTGAGTTATTAGCATGTAGCCAGGACACCTTTAGGAGCTAACTGAAAGTGTATTCATTATATTAAATTGCTCTATTGTCCCACTCGGGGAAAATTCAAGTTCACAGCAGCTAAATACAAAGAGTAGACATGACAGTAGGCAGATATACATAAATTGAGTCCTTGTACGACAGACAGTATGCATGATTGAAGTCCACAGAGATGATAACGAGGGACTGCGGATGTGTCGTCTGGAGCTGAGAGACGGCGATATGTATGTCCTCGCAGGCCACCGTAGCGTCGGCCGAGGCGGGATGTAAACAGTTAACGCTAACCGGTAACAAACCAATGTCTTTGGTCCAGCTCTGCTCCTCCAGATGTGTCCCTTACTACATCTCTCATTAACAAACATAGCCAGCGCCCCCCATTCTCCTCCACCACTCTCCCTCGTGCTTCGGTCCGCTCTCACCAGTTGAAAACCAACCAAAGTAATGACAGAGTCCGGTGTGTTGTCCGTGAGCCAGGTCTCCGTTAACAGCTCTGCTTGTACTCCCGTTGCGGTCTGGTTAGCTCTTCCATCTTGTTGGGTAAATATCTTCTGTTACTGATTAGAACAGATGAAACACCCGGCTTTGTACCGTCTCCTTTTCTGTGGTACATCACTCCAGCTCTGCATCCTCCCAACGACCCCGTAATTCCTTAAGAATCAGGCAGTACCCTGCTGTTGAGAGCTCCAACAGCTGATCGCGACTGTAAACAAAGGAGTGGTTCACCAGATCGCCCGTTGTGGGGTTGAAGAGTTCCTTGAGAGGTTACTACCCTCACAAAACTTTAAAAATTGTCTAATGCCCATGTCATACAAGAGTCCAATTAACTTGACCATGAGAGTCGGGGCAGAAGTAAGAAAAAATAGTAGCTGCTGTTCTAGGCTGCCTACCGTATGTTAAACCACGTTGTTTGTTGTCCGTTTAATATTAAAGAATTTCCTCAGCCATCCCGCAGTGTTATATAGACTAGATTAGATATACCTTTATTAGTCCAACTCGGGGAAATGTCAGTAATCAACGTTAGTAGGTTTTAAAGCCCGTTAGTATGGTTATTAGTTAGGCATGCGTCTATAATGTTCTGTTTTTTTATTTCATTGTACATATTGAGACTAAAATTTTGCATTAAATGGTATTGATAATTATACTTATTTACTATACTTAACCTCTAGCTATATTATGACTGTTGATTTTAATTATAAATGTATACTTGTGATGTTTGTGTCAGGGACCTTGACATAAAGTCATCACCATGGCAGAAGGAGGGGATGCAGAATGGGAGTTATGCAAAGAAAACATTCGGCCACTGAGGCAAGGAAGACGCATAACAGCCTTACAGGAAGCACTCAGTCAGCAGCAGGAAGGAGACAACTCTGCCATCAACCAGCAGAGACAGTATGGATTCTATAATGTTACTTAAGGATGGATGACAGGTCCAATTTTCACATTCACATGATGTTAACAGTATTGAGTTCTTGTTTTGTAGGGCATTTGAGTCTGAACTGCGCATGTATGATGGGGATGATCCACTTGACATATGGGATCGGTAAGTAATGTGTGCAGTCATTACAATGCATTCATGGGACTTTTAAATGTTCAGGATTAAATAGCTATAATACTCTATGTCCCTCTGTGAATTTCAGGTATATAAAGTGGACAGAACAGATGTTCCCTCAAGGTGGAAAAGAAAGCAACCTTTCAACAGTGTTGGAAAGAGCAGTGACCAGATTTACAGAAGAAAAGAAATATCACAATGATCCTCGTTATGTTGAGCACTGGATTAAATTTGTATGTTTGTGTTGTTCTCCAAGTCATTTGCTTGGTTGACAAAGTGTTTCAGTTGTACTGTAACTGTGTCTGTGTTTCTTCAGGCAATGATTTGCTCAGAGCCTTTGGAGATTTATAGGTACATGCAGGCCCAGGGAATAGGAGAAACTCAGGCTTCTTTCTACATTGCATGGTCTGAAGTATATGAGAATCAGGGTAACAGTCGCAAAGCTGACCTGATCTACCAAGAAGGACTCAAGAAGCATGCTGAGCCACAGGAAAAGCTTCAGCGGTTTCACAAGTACGTGTCTCATTTTATATAGCCTGAAACAAAATGAATTTAACCTGAAAACAGACAAACACTTTCCAGACTCTACATTGTATTACTGTCATAACTGTCTGTATTATCATCTTCAGGGCAATGCAGGCACGTGTGTTCCGACAAACGTTGATGAAAATGGATCAGGGTGATACTGATGATGATGATGAACCAAAAGAACCTGAAAGAGTTTCTCTTGCTGATCTTAAACATAGAGGGAAGAAAAAGACTATTGTCCCTACAAAGAGAACTGGGGTTGCAGTCATAGGTGAGCACATTTGATAAAGTGGCTGTGGCTCAGATGGTAGAGCCACATGTCGAAGTGTCCTTGAGCAAGACACTGAACCCTAAATTGCTCCCAGTGGTGCGCGGTGCATAGCATCAGCTGCCCACTGGTGTATGCGTGTGTGTGAATGGGTGAATGTGAGGCTATGTAAAGTGCTTTGAGCACCTTATTTGTGTGGAGAAGGGCTATCGATGTAAGTGCAGTTGATTTACTATTTGTCAGTCATGAAATACTGAGGTCCTGCTAACTGTTCCAGCACAAAGAAGGAAAGGACTATTGTCAGAGGAGCGGACTGATTTGAATGTTTGGTGCGTTTATCAACAGGTAATCTTGGAGGTCTGCGATCACAGGGTGCCACTGTTTCAAACAGGCCTTTGGTGATATTTGATGAAAATAAACTTGAATGTGCTGGCCCCTCAGAGCCAAAGCTTGAGCCTTGGGGAGCCCCCCCTCCTGCAAAAGCAAAAGAAAATGAGCATAGGCCTGAAAAATGGTCTGGTGTCAAGGTATGTTTGACTTCGCCCTATTAGTAGCTTTAAATATAGGCATGCCATTCCAGTGATGTGACATTGAATTGTTTTGTATGTATGTACCACAGATGCGTCAGAAGAACAAATATGGAGAAACTATTATGGCTCTACCACCTTCTACACCCACCTTCCAACCTTTTGTTGAAGAGTCAGACCAGCCTCCAACAATGTGAGTGGCAAAATGCGGATGCATTTTGGTGTTTTTGTTTATAGATCCTGAACATTAAAAACTACAATGGTGTATAGATTTTAATATCACAGGGCAAATAATTCATATTTACCATTCCAAGTATTGTAATTCATGCGGTCTAAGAGTACTTGAGACTTTTGCATTGTACTTTTTCCCATTTGATTCAGGCTTTAGAAAATACGGTTTGAGGTGCAGATTTTGCTGAACCACAGGTGTTTTTGGAGAGAGACCAAGAGGAGGGTTAAATCCGTTATTGTTAGCTGTAATTACCAGTCGCTAATCAGATTCACAACCTGGACACTATTCAGGTGTGAAGTCATCAAATATTTATAATTATTCTTTTGATTTGGTTTGAAAGGACAGAATCACTGAGATGCTCCTGCAGACTTCATTTCCAGTTGTGAATTCCCTTTTTGCTTAGATGTACTGTGTTGCTCTTTTGTCTTAACTCTAGAACATTTTCATAATTAACTGTCAATATATTGTAAATCAAATAGTCTGAGAGAAAATACTTCTGCACAGTCTCTCAACTGTTTACAGGCTGTAGAAAATGTTCTGTGTATAATTAGGTATGTTGGTCATAGATGTTTTCGGAGAGATATGGGGTTCTGTAGGTTCTCACACAAGGGGAGGGATACAGCAGGACCTACACTGCACCTTCCTGCACTGCTGCAGAGCCACTCACTGACTCTGACACAAGCCACTTTGCACCTTGCCCTGCTGCTCGGTATTGTACTTCAGTGTCTACTGTGTTTAGGTTAGGGCTGTAATTGGTGGTTTTATTCCATACTCGGCCCGGCTGGATAGCTCAGTCGGTAAGGCACCGAGCTGGTGCATGGGGGACCCGGCTTCAATTCCCGGCATGAGCATCCAGTGCGTTATGTCAGGAAGGGCATCCGACGTAAAAACTCCTGCCAAATCAAATATGCGAATTGGATTCGCTGTGGTGACCCCAGAAGGGAAACAGCCGAAAGAAATCATCATTCCATACTCTAAACTTCATTTTATATGTATATTTACTTTATCTTATAGTTATTTTCTTATTCGCCTTAGATTCCAGTATATTAACGTATTCATTCTTTCTTAGTGATTTATTGCATGGCTAATACGGGTCCTCTGTATCCAGTGTTGTTCTTTCCGTATTGGAATTGAATGGCGACAAACTTCCTTCAATCCTCGACTATGTAATGAACAGCTGTAATCAGTTTGTTGTTTTTTTTTTTACTTTGCACAGAGGAATAGGTGTATCTTCTGATAAATTGTGGTGTATTTTTCCCCCATAATTTTAGTCCTTGCTTTAACAAGTTTTTTTTTTTATTAAACTGTATGAATCCTTACTGTAAAGACTAGTGAACAGATAAATCACAAATTGTCACAATTATAATTTGTAGTGCTCTTCATGACTAATTTCCATTCCTTCAGGACTCCTTGTAAGATCAACACCACACTGGGCGCAGCTTTATCAACACGAAAGCCCCGCCGAGAGGAAACTCCCCTGAAGAGAATACAGGAGCTCCATCAGCACCAGGATGAGTCTGAACCTGGAATACCACAGGAGAGCATGTACTGTAAAGAGCTGCTTCTAAGTGGTGTTTCTGAATTTTGCTTTGAGGAGATGCGTGCTGCATGCTACCATCAAAAGATGACTCAAAAAACTGAGGTTAGAGGTCAGACCGATCAAGCCAGTGCAACTGATGTGAAGTAACACATCTCAACATAGCACTTGTGCTTTCAAAGTCGATTTTACAGTTTGTTTGTTGTACTGCTGTTTGTACTATTAATATTTGTTGGATTAGACAAAAGCACAAGGTACCTGCACAGTAATTTGTTACGTCATTCTGACAACTACAGCACAACGACACTAGAGAGACATAAACATCTGTGTCACTGATTTAGAAAAAAATAAGTAAAAAATACAGTCATCACTGAAGTCTTTACAGGAGCAGTCAACCACATTCAATTTACTCATTTCTTTGTACATACTGACCATCTGTTTTCCACTACTACAAAGATATGCAAAACTCTCATTCCCAGTTGAGTAATTAATATTTCTTAACTACGTTGTTTGTTTGGACTGTGTTTTTTATGTATGTTCCATCTTCAGTTTATTTGTGCTGTCTAATATTTCTGTAGCAGATGTTTCAGTTTGACCAGATGCAGAGAGAAGGCTGCAGTCAGGTGAATCAACTGGGTTTATGTCTCAGCCACTGTAACATACCCATGTCTCAGTGATGTTCAATAAACATGTTCAAAATGTCTGGCTGATGTGTTGTGGGATTGTTTTTTTCCTCTTTAGAGGGGATTGTGGTAATGCAGTGTCAGCAGGGGGCGTGCAAGCGGAGACATAGATTGTATGTGGATTACTAATGGGACACAAGCAATTTAATGCTGACTATTTTCTATTTGCAGCTGTTAGAAATATCAACACGAGTAAATCATCTATATAATATGTATGATTGCTAGGTATCATCATTATTGACATTTATCCAATTGAGGGAACTCAAATCAAGGGAATCATGTACCTAAACAAAAGGCTTGTATTGAGTAAATCTTGAATTCAGTGTTAATCATTGTCCAGGAGACATTACCCAGAAGCCCGGGGACTAAAGTGGTGGGAGTAAACCCAATTTGCTGTGATGATGGGATCCACTTCACACGCGCGCGAGCCAGCAGGGCAGACTTTGATGAATGGCTTGAAGATAGGTGGTTAGTTCATTAGCAAGTGAAATCCACCATTTGCAGAGAGGGCCTCCGTTATCCCCGAGAGGCTGTACAGTGGTACAGAGACCGGCTGTTCTAACATATAGTACGCACGGACCGAGCGTCGGAAGAAAAGACCACAAATATGACACCAGCCCCAGCCCCCACCCCAAATTGTCTATTTTATATTTTGGCTCAGTGTTGACCGGGGGCATCTGAAAGTTGGTGATGAATGATAGGCAACACGATGCACTCCCATTGTAATAACACAGCATAACCACATCATAATGTATCCTATGGCTCACTGTATGGCAGTACTTATTAAAAGCTCATCCCATGAAAGCAAGCAGCCGGTGATAGTGCCACGGACAGAAAATCCATAGCCCACTCTAACTGCAGTGGCACTAGTGAGCTACCTTTCTTTAATGCGCTTTAGACAGGCCCTCAGAGAAGAGCTTTTGTCCAGCGCTGTTACTTTGACAGACAAGAACACTCAAACACTGCGCTCCGTGTATTACATTCAGTGCTCTTAACCAATTTGTGTTTACATGCACCAGTTAACAGCAGCTTCTTCATTCTGGACTCGACTTTACCTTGAAGTCAACATTGGGGCCAAATATCCAAATGGAAATGCAACTTGGAAAAGGACTAGAAATGAAAGTCTACCATAATGACATTTTTTCAAATAATCTTACATGTTATATTGCGGCTGCTCAACAAACGTGAATTGTAAGACGCTTTGCTTCCCTGCTATAGATCCGTCAGGCTTAACAGAATTAAAAATGAATTTACACGCTATCTATGAGACCAGGAAATCCATTTGCTTTTGTCCTGTAGATGCAGGTCCTGTCTCCCACAGTATAATCCTTACAGATTCTCCCTAAATAATAGAATGGATTGAAATGCAAACAGTTAAGGCAGAATCACCGGTCGCACCCTGTGGGCTTCTATTTTAATGACAACACAGTTTAAGACTCACTGTTGTGATTGTAAAGTAGTTTTTTTTTTTAACATTACAAGCCAGTTCTCTGCTACTTATAGAAATGCTGAGTGAGTGTTTTCAGCAGATGCTTTAGCTGTGGCATCAAGTTTAACAGTGAATCTGCCAAATGCACATTAGACAACATTTGAAGCCACTGATCTTATACAGTATAAATCTGAGTTATATCAAAAGGAGTCCAGCAGTTGAGTCTTACAGCTCACACCATGAAATATGCAAGGCTTTTTCTGTGCTGTGAAAGCTATTCCTAGTAAGATTGTGTTGTTCGCTGACCTTTTGACCCCATTTTAACTCCCCAGCTCTCTTTCACACTGGTTGAACACAGATAGTAGGCACAAGTCTGAGTACATAAATGGTCTGGCTCAGATACCCAGGCCAAACAAGACTATTTTTGTGATAACCCCTCTTTTCTTTTGGTTTTGTTTTGGTTTTGTTTATTTGGGTTTTTTTGCATGCAAATACACCTATTTTAAAGCATTTTATTGGTCTTCGCAACTTTGAATGCAAAATAAATCAGAAGTAAGTCATGCAAAACAGTCAAATACAGCCGGCCCGAGTAAATATCTGTGACAATAATGCTGACAGAAGACAGGGAGGGGTCTTTGGCTGCTATACCCCCACCAGGAAAATCAGTCATTGTTATGCAGATTGGTTTAGTGGAGCCTTTTTCACTTCCTGTCAGGAGGAACATCATTATTTAAGCATGTTACGCTGCCTCTGCAAGCATTCCTCATATCAAAACGGCATGTATTACACGTATGCCCCAAATCTGGTTGACTCGGCGATACAATTTCTGCATGACTTGACCCTAATACATTTTCCTGCTTTGTGTCTGGTTTGAGCCACTGTATAAATTATTCAGGAAATGATTGTGGTGAAAAGAGAGGGCAATGTTTCATTCAAGTAATGAGGATGCTGGTTAGGAGACGGGTGTGACTTCGGTTGTTGTGTCTCTATACGCTGAAAGATTTTTGGGTCACAGAGAGTGGGGGCTCCAAAAGAAATGGCAAAGATGAGGTATGGACGCTTTTGTAGAAGCAGCCCCACAATGCCCTCCCCCTCCCCATACACTCATAGCTTCCGCAAACCCATGCCACCATCTGCCATCCCTGACCCTGTCATTCATTTCATGGATAATGCATATTAGTGAGCGGCGACGCACTAGTGAATACGACTCGTGTTCTCATGCCAGCCACATTACATGTGGAGCAGACGTTGGGAGAGGTAGAGGGCGGGCACATGGGTGAAAGGTATCCCAGGTGATGAGGTGCAGAGGAGCGCTCCTCTCCTTACAGTCACTGGAAACCAGCTTAAAACACACACACACACGCACACGCACACTCTTAGGCACAGTTACATGCTGCTATCAATTCTGGGCTTTTGCAAAGACAGCCCAATGAGAGAGTGGGAGGAGGCAGAGAAGGAGGGAAGTGATAAAGAGGGGAGGCAGAGAGAGAGGAGGAGGAGGAGGAAGAGAGAAAGAGAGAGAGAGAGAGAAAGAGGGAGAGAGAGGGAGGTGGGAGGGAGGGATGTGTGTGAGATAGAGAGAGAGCGCGAGAGGGAGTGAGAGAGCAAGAGAGAGAGAGGGAGCAGGGGGGGGATTGAAGGCACTGGATGTATCCGTGATATTCTGTGCTCCTGGATGCTGCCTTTTTTTCTTCATGGCTTTGTCCCTCCTTTACACGGTCACCCTATGTCCCCGGAAAAAAGTCACCGGCACACGGACCAGCACTCAGCCACGGATCCGGGGATGAATCAGCCCCAACAAAGAGGCTTTGAGATGGATGTGTGTGCTCGTGCCTGGAGGGAGGAACGCATCAGGCTTTCACAGGCAAGCGGCAGCCTGCAGTGTGTGCTCGCTTGAGAGCCAGCCCTCGTCGTCGCGGGGTGTATGAGAGAGGGAGAGTGTATGTCCGTGTGTGAGTGAGTGAGTGTGTGTGTGTGTGTGTGTGTGTGTG
>JAPTHA010000016.1:11396352-11425060 GCA_029814585.1 Gymnapogon annona | reverse complement strand
GTGCAGTTAAATTTAAAAGAAAACTCAAGGTGTTAGCCTTTGTTTTGTTCGGGTTAAAATGTTGATGCTTGTGTCTTATAAGTGTACAGTGGTACCTCTACTTATGAAGGGCTCTACACACAAAATGTTCAGGTTACAAAACGCCTCAACGGGAACATATTAGCTGAAGTTATGAAAGAAATTTCAGGATACGAAAGGAAAAAATATATAGTATGCGAAAAAAATCGTAGTGTCTGCTGCTACGAAACGAAAAAATACAGTAAGCGCTGCTCCTCACAGCTCCCAGAATTCACCGAATGGAAACAAACTGGTAGCTGCTCTGACATTGACTATCGCCTAGCATCTTCCCAGAATCCCATTGGCTAGGAGGGAACTCTGTGTGTATGTCAGACCATGAAGTTGTTGACGGGAAAACAAGTCTTTCAAAAAACGAGTGTTCGATGAAGCTTCGATGAAGAGCATGTGTCCACGCATCGCCCCGCTTGATCCACAGCCATCTGGATGCCTTTTCTGCATTGTTGATGTTTCTGATGGCTCTCATGTTGTGCAGTCCCTTCACACCCAGCATCTTGAGTGCCCCGATGAGAGTCTGGCCAGCAAATCCTCTGGGGTTGCATCGGGTCCTCCATCCCCTGCTTCGGCATTCCCCTACCAGCTCCTCATACTTGGCTCTCTTTTTCTCAAAAGTCTCCTCCATCCGGTCTTCCCAAGGAACAGTCAATTCCAGCAGGAACACTTGCCTTGTTGTTTCTGACACCAGGACCATGTCTGGCTTGAGTGTGGTCACTGCGATGTTCTCCGGGAACTTCAGCTGTCTCCCTAGGTTGACTTTCAGCTGTCAGTTCCGGGCTGTTGTTCTTTGGCAGAGAGGGCACAATGGGTTTTCAGCCAAGCCCCAGAAGTGGAGATTGGATGGGCTTGGGAGGACATTGTAGACCGACTGGATGAGGAACTTGATCTGGTGTGGCTTAGATCGCCATAGCTCTGTCCATGATATCTTCCGGTCAGCTTCCTCCTCCCATCATGTCCATGCCCCCTGCTGCCGCATCCCTGCTGATCTACTGCAGCGGGCTTCCTCCACCCCTACACGAACCTCCTCCTACATCAGCTGACGCCTTTCATTCCGCTGGGCCTTGTTGTAGGAAGGTCTTGGGTTGGTCCCCAGTCCTGCCCGTCTGGATGCCACTGTTCCAACCAGCTCGCTGTGCCACAAGCAGGACTCAGCTTGGTCGACTGCCTCTTGTGTGCTCCACTTCCTGCCGGTCCTCACTTCTATGCCAGCCGAGGAGACTTTGATGTCACTGGAGTCCCTATACAGCAGCACCTCTCTTGCTCCATAAACTTAAGATGATGCTGCTGAGGCTTCGTGGTAAGCCCAACCACTTCCGTACGAAAGAGGTGACCTTCCTCTCCAAGCACTCAACTGTGGTCATTGGCACATCATAGACCAAGACTGGCCAGAGGAGTCGAGGCAAGATGCCATGTTGGTAGATCGAGGCCTTAAATTTACCTGGCAGCCCTAACTTATCTACTAATGTCAGCCAGGTTCCCAACTCCACTGATGTTGCCTGGAGTGCTGCGGTGTCTTTCAAGGTGCAGTTGTATATCTTACCCAGGCTCTTAACTTGCTTCTCTCCCACCGATGGACTCTGGGTGTTTCCTATTGAGAAGAGGAACCTGTCTGACACCTGCCCCTTCCTCACCACCAGGGACCTAGACTTGGCTGGCTTGAAGCTCATCCAGGCCCGGCTAATGAGATGCTCAAGGCCATGGTGGATCCATCTACAGCCCGGGACTGATGTTGTAGTCACTGTCAGATCATCCAAATAGGCTCTAATAGGGGGCTGTTGCATACCTGAGTTGGTGAGTGGTCCCTCTGCACTCCACCTCTGCTGACTTCACCAACATATTCATGGACAAGGAAAACAGTACCACAGAAATGGTGATAATGCCTTTCTCAAGGCGATGAAATAGAGATGTTACTGTTCCGGAAGTGACTCTCAAACTGAAGCAGCTGTAATAGTCTAGTATGAGGAGTATGAGGTCCTTGATCTTGCCTGGAACATGGTGTCGTTCGAGCGAGGTTTCAACCAGCTTGCATGGAATGGACCTGTATGCGTTGGCAAGGTCAAGCCAAAGGACCGCCAGGTCTCCTTTACCTACCCGTGCCTCTCGGATCAGCTGGGTGATGACTCCTGTATGCTCGATGCATCCTGGGACCTTTGGGACTCCACCCTTTTGCACAGAGATGTCAATGTACTTGTTCCTCACGAGGAACTCTGTCATGCGCCGGGAAACAATTCTGAAGAATATTTTGCACTCAACGCTGAGGAGTGAGATGATCCTGAATCGGTAGATGGTGACTGAGCTCTCCTCCTTCGGAATCCAGACCCCCTCTGCGTGTCTCCACTTCTGGGATACTTTCCCCCTTCTCCAGATCACCCTGAGGATCATCCATAGTCCCTTCAAGAGTCTGGGGCATCTCTTGCAAACAACATATGGCACCCCGCTGGGGCCTGGTGCTGACTTAGATCTAGCTGCCTTGTCAACCTCCTCAACTTCTTTCAAAGTTGGCTGCTTGGTGTTAAATGCTGCGGTAGGTTCTGGCTGAATTATCAAGGTTCTGCATGGACCGAGATCTTCCTCTCTTGCAATGTTACTGTAGGTGGAATTGAGGTACTTGTTAACTTCATGTTCAGTCCAGGCAAGGCGGCCGCTTATTTTTTGCCCTAGGATCTTCTTGGTGAAACCAAACGGATTCGAGATGGAAGGCTGCACATCTCCTGGCTCTCTCCCTAGCCCCCATCCTATGCCACTCTGCTCGACGGAGGGTGGTGAGTTTTTTTTCGTGATGCTACGGAGCTCTTCCAGCCCAGCCTTCTCCTCCTTCTTTTCCGCCTTGAACTGCCATCCAAGCAGTCTTAGTTCTTGCCGAAGCTGGCTGATCTTCACCTCCCGTCTGTTTGGCTACCCTGGACGTCTGGTTGGCTGTTGTTCCTTTATGCCAAACCTTTCAGCACCGATGCTAATGATCATTGCAGACATTGTCAGCAATTTCTGGTCTGCCTCTCCCTTTGCAGTAGCATCAAGGACTTGGTCCAGATCTTCATCAAACTGGAGCCACTCTCTTTCTTTGTTGGCAGCAGGCCACATGACCCGGCAGTCGTGTTCAACTCCAGTTCAACTCCTCCTGGAGTTCAACTGGTGCAAACAAACACATGGGAACTTTAGTTCAAATAACCTGCAATGCCATGTGTTCTTTATACACAAAATATAACAACAAGGAAAAACTGCTGTAAGTACTCAACGTTTTCCCAACAAAGGTTTGATTATTCGTTGGCATTAGTAAAATATTTTCAGGTGGGGGAGGGGCAGTTCAGTTGTTCACTTCACGCTCATCATTGTCTAACAGGATTTTCTGACGTGAAGCAACCTTCCACTACCACACACCAAACACGTTTTTTTTGGCCACACTAAAAATGCACCTGTGCTGCCAAAAACAAACCCTCCCTTGTCAAAACAAATAGCTTGTGCCTACGGCATCCACACACCCACATTTTACAAACCTTTAAATACGCCCCGAATACACACTGCTGACAAAGACTTTTGATTTCTGTGTCAGGTTGGTCATATTCATAATTCCTAATGACAAGATCGAGACTGTTAATAGTCAATGTTTTTTTTCTTTACATTTTTATTGAATTTGACACATTTTCCAATATTCAATATTTAATTGTCATTGTCCTTTTCTTCTGCAGCGAAAGACTCCATTGCGTTTGACGCCAAAGACAAAATGAGTGGCAGTAAGTGTAAATCTCTGATGCCTTATTAGATTTGATGACGTTACTGATAATTGATTAATAAGTGACATTACTGATGAATTGCTAAGGTAAATATGCAGAAAAAAGTTTAACTGTTTATATGTACTTAATTTGCATATATACAGACTGTAGTCCATAATGTCAGAATACAGTCATTTCTTGTGACGTAACAGGGTCTCTGTATGTTATCATTCTACCTGGCCATAATTTTATACTGGTGTACAAATACAAATAAAAAGGGGAATGTGTCTCAAAACAATACTATTCCAACTTTACGGACAATGGTGTATTTATCCAATCTATCATTTCATTTACAGTACAGCTCTGAACATATAAATCATATACGCACACACGGACAAAACTATAATGGTCAGTACTATTACTCTGTCAACTGAGTCATTATAGTTGTATATATTGTAAATATGTTTTTCAGAGTGCGTTTTTCAGAGTGTGTATCTATTTGCTGCATACTTGCACTGGTGTTAAACCACAGTCTTGGGCTTAGGACCTTTGTCTATTTATTGTTACTTTCTAACGTTTGTCTTTCATTGTTTCTATAAAATTGTGGTCGATGCATGTATGTTTCAAAAAATAATTTCCTCCGGGGATAGTAAAGGAATTTTGATTCTGAAACTTCAAGGTTTGTTTTCATTTTGCTACTCCCATAATAGAACCAGAGGATCTGCCGAAGGCTCAAGGAAAGGATAAGGATGAGGAGGGTGGTTCAGGACCAGAATCAGGTTCAGATGGGGTAAAACTTTTATATTCTTTATGTATTACTGCTTCCACTTCTCGTCTCAGCACCATGAATAATGTCATCATCTTTTACAGGAAGGAGGAAAGGCACGAAAGGTAATTTCATTTCGATAGTCACAGTACACAGCATTTTTGTCTGTTTCTGAAAGTGGTTTCACCACTGCTCTTACCTTTACAGGGAAAAAATATGGGTCAAGGTGATCACCCAGGAAAAGGAGAAGGAAGAGGAAGAGGAAGGGGACAAGAGAACAGAGGGAAAGGCGGAAACAGATAAAGACATGCAGGAATTATGTCTGTGTTGATATTACACAACACCTTAAATAAAACTAATCTTGGAAAATGACAACAGCTCTGTCCTTCATTCACAAAAATGAAAACGGGTATCACGTAAAAAAAACCAAAAAAAAACACACAATACAATACGTGCCGTTATGCATCACGCTTTTGCCCTAAGGCGGTTGAATGGATGTGCACAGACTGCATATTTGCAATTAGATGCTTCGTAGTTTAGCGTGACCATTTGTTTATTTGTTGAAGGTCTTTTTAACGTGCTTGTGTCTCTCCAGGACAGTGATTCAGATAGAAATGTGATGTGGGTTTGTGGAAAACATCTTGGCCATAAAGGCAACAATAAAAGCAAAAGACGACAAGATACACCACACACAGTGATTCTCTCCACCACTCACTGGTAGACACTGAGGACGAAGGAGACAGATTACACACTACATTCATTGCCGTAGTTTCTAAATGCATTTGTTTACTTGGAGAGAAAACAGGAAGCTAGGGTTTGTTGCTACTTTGAAAGTAGTCGTGTCACTTTAATGTGAAATGTTTATTGACAGGTCACAACAGGACCACTGACAGACAATCAGACAACACTTCAACAACAGTATAAAATATTTTCCATGGCAGCATTATGTTAATATTTGAACTTGTTTTTAGTTAACGTAATCATCGCAGGCTACAGATGTCGGTGGTTCAGTCAAATGTTTTTAAAAAGGGCATAATGAGTCAACGGCAAAGAGTTTCCAGTTATTAGTCTGTCACATTTCAATTGATCAGAGAGGGACTGTGTGAAAACATAAGTGAAAAAAAAAGAAAAGAAAAAAGAGCTCCATCGCGAGATTGTCGTGTATGTTTCACCCCAACCCACTCCCCCATTTCCCATCATACAGTGCTTCAGAAGAGTCCGTTGACCTGTTCAGTATCAGGGTCCAGGTCGATGTCATAGAAACAAGGCCTGGTGGGAAGGCCGGGGATCGTTGGCATCTGTAAGGAAGACGCAAATAAAGAGAATAAATGATTAAGACAAACACTATGGAAGGTGCATATGTGACGTCCATAAAAATAAATGCAGACATTATATGAAACATGGACAAAAATACCAGCACACATCACACCTGTAGTTCATCGGACTTCCCATTCCCATACATTATCAGGAAAAAACATGCTCATGTCAGTTTCGGTCAATAATTATCCCGACAAATGCAATAACACCCATGTTTCTTCTGAGTTTAAAGGCTTATTTTTCTTCACAACTGAAAATTAATGTGACCAGATTCTTACTTATTTGTGCCTTAAAGTGATAATTTGTGCTCACAACTTGACAAATACTGATGTGTGACATTTAAAACAGAAAAAATGCAAAACGGTTTTAAACAACACTAAAGAGATGTTAACTAAATAAATAAACAATTAAGAATAATATATCAATATATGCTATATAATTAATAGCTAAAATATTGATTACAATACTTGTTATATAAAATGACATAAGATCTGCTGCTTTGTCACCCAACGCCCTGTTAACAAAAAATACAGAAATTCAAAGCGTCCTTATACTTCTGTCCATATAGTGTTTCACGATTAGTCAATTTATTGTCATTGCGTTTTAAATACAACCTAGTAAACCTTCTGTTTGTCAAAACTAAGCTGATGTGGCCCACAGGATCTACAGAAACATTGGGAAAATGACGAATGGCAGTTTTTAACCATGAGCATGATGTATTGTTGCATGAATAAAAATGAACAAACATCAAAAACGAACATCACATCACACTCTAAAACTAAACACAAACAATACATAGACATTAACTGCTTAGTCATCCATTGGGTCCCTCTGTCTCGTCCTTCTGGTTGAGTCCAAATCTGGGCGTTCACTTCAAAGTGTTGTTATAAAACTGTCATTGCATCTAGTTCTTTGTGTGATGTGTGTGCTGTTCTCACCCTGTAAGAACAAAAGCAATATAGAGACTAAAGCTACAAGGATCCTTCTAGACAGACTCGATTGTTTTTTTGGTCCAATATGGCTCTTTGAACATTGTGGGTTGCCAACCCCTCTTCTAGATCACTAAAATGTAGTGGTTATTCACCTGTAGAGACCATGCTCTCTGCCATATTTCTTATTTCCCTTTTGTTGTGGGACGCCACTGCTCTACTCTACTCTCCTGAGACACATGAAACTCTGAACAAAACCACAGACACAATTACAGAAACCACTTAAAACTGTCTCTCAGCTTAACACAGACGACAAGCAGAAACCAGGAAGTGTTTGTGTCTCAGCAGTATTCACACGAGAACATTCCCATTGTACTGTTAATAGTATTCTCCATGTGGCTCAGTTGGTGGAGTGGGTCGCCCAATGGCCGAAGGGTCGGCGGTTTGAATCCTGGCTCCAACTATCCACATGTTGAAGTGTCCTTGAGCAAGGCACTGAACCCTAAATTGCTTCCAGTGGAGCCTGGCAGCGCCTTGCATGGTATGTAAAGCGCTTTAGGCACAAATGTGTAGAAAAGCGCTATATAAGTGCAACCCATTTACCAGTTATGTTTCTCTCTATTAACTGCCTCTCCTACTTGTTTTTGGAGCTGCCAGGGATGAAGCTTATTATAAACATTATCATTATCATCTGTCATTCTTATTATTATTATTACTATAATCAACTGATGCTGGAAGTGTATGGAAAGGAACCACATGAAGCGTGACTTACAGTTCCAACCAGCGGGAACAGAAAGCCGGCTCCCACACTGGCTCGGATGTCTCTGATTGGCAGGATGTAGCCTGTGGGCACGCCCTTCTTATCGGCCTCGTGAGAGAGTGACAGGTGGGTCTTCGCCATGCAGATTGGAAGATCGCCAAAACCCTGAGGACAGACGCAAATTCACCCCACACATTTTCAAGCACTGAACACTGGGTTATAATGACCTACAGTTGAACAGGCCTGGCAGGACACGCAAGGTGGTGGAAGAGGGGGAGGAGGCAGAGGAGGGGAAAGGCAGCTGACCTGTTTGGTGTAGAGCTCCACCTTGTGTTGGGCCTCTGGGAGAAGCTCAATATCATCTGCCCCATAGATCTTCTGAGCTATAATGCGAATCTTATCCGCGATAGGGAGCTGTGGAAAACACAAACACTGCAGTTAGTGAACACCTACAGGTGAATTAAATACCTGGATTAAACACACTAATCTCAAAATGCATTTTGATAGTGGAAGAAATTTTTTATTTTGTCTTATTTATATATATATATATAAATAAAGATGACAGCGGTACCCAAACGTTATTGCACTACGGACTGATTTAATGTGAAACAGTTTAAAGGACTGGCCTTTAAGGTGTGTCAGATAAATACAACAATGATACGACTGGCACAAAAACTGGTATTTTCTAAATACAATGATAAACTTGAATCCACTGTGTACACAATTATATTATCAGCCCCCTCGTAACATCACAACAACAGAACATGAGTAACTGGTTCTGTTTTACCTTCCGCATTGCAACACCTTTACATAAAGTCAAGTACAACAGTTATATTAGTCTACTGAGTTTTATTCACTCCACCAACAGTATGAGCTTTAACAAAAAAGTGCAGAGCGCACTGTCAAATCAAATCAGATCAATCAAGTCACATTCAAAGCAGCGTCACAGAAACATGATGATACAGACGAACTATTCACTGGGAAATAAACAAATACTTACATTTTATTAATATATTTTTAATAATAATATTAACTTACTTCTCGGACCCTGCCAGCCAGGGGTACCGTTCGTATTTAGCAACTTGAAAGTGGCGGATAAATCCTTTTTCCTCCCGAGTCATTCTTGCTAACGTCGGGGTCAGCCGGCCTCTCATTACAGTGTCCAGCTTTTCTTGAGAATTAGGCTGTAACTAAATCGATATCTTCGCCTCCTTCAGCCATTGTGAGTTGAAAAAACTAAAACTTGTTGCGCTACATAAATGATCCATTTCCTTATTTCCTGTTTATCACATTGACGTGCCTGCTCAGGTCTGCGCAGGACAGCTTTGCATAGCTCCGCCTTTCTCTATCACGTATCCAATCAAAAGACATACATACACTGATGTTGTAGGCCTGCAAGCTGGCCCCAGTGAAGCCAAACTTGATGCGGATTGGTTAACACCACAAGTCCATTCTCATTCACTTTAAGCTACCATGCGCCAGCACTGTTGTTTCTTAAGGCCTAGAGGCAGATTTTGTACCCTGGCAAGACATGATAGTGAATAATGAAAGGATAAAAACTCTAACATAAACGCCAGCCCTCCAAATCTTGACCTGGTGCTGGAAGCTGAGCAACCAACTTAGGAAAGCTATGAAATGAAGAGTATAGACCGTGGGGAACAATTTAATACATATTTGTGGAAAAAAACAATTCTTAAATATATTTCTGATTATGTCCAGGCCAGGAGAAAAGGCCTTGAGGATCCACCACTAACAGATATACAGTTTATATTTTACTAATGACGTAAAATAAATTTAAAAAGATGATTGGAAAAAAACATTAAAAGAAGTACAGTAATCCAGTTTAAAGCCCAAACCTTCAGATCATAGAGGAACTTGAAGTTGCTGGGGGCATCAGAGGCCCGTTGGACGGCTTGACCAAGGGCCACAGCCCCGGCTCCACCCTCAGCCCAGTGGGCACAGCGCACGGCGTCAAAAGCTCCAGCAGCTTTGGCCATCCTGCAGACCAAGTCTAGCTCCGCCTCAGTATCTGTCCTGCAAAACAAAAACCATAGCAAACAAGCACGTCCCCCTCATGAAGTAAAACCACATTCCTTTTTCTACTTGCCCCCCATCACATACTTGAAACTGTTGACGGCAACCACCACAGGCACACCAAAGTGCTTTGCGTTCTCTATCTGCTTCCTCATGTTGCTGCAGCCGTTCTCCAGCAGCTCCAGGTTCTACACGCGTCCAAGGAAATCAAAGAGAGCGATTCATGCCAGTGCTTATTAAGTTTTGTGCCTAAATACACTGTTCAGGGTTAGTTTAGAACAGAGGCGTCACTCACTTCAGTTCAGTGGCCAAATTAAGGAAAATTTGATCTAAAGTGAGCCGGATCAGTAAGATAACATAATACATAAATGTTAACTCCAAGCTTTTCACTGTTTTAAAGTGAAAAAGTCAAATTACACTATGAAAATGTTTACACCTAAAAACTACCCTTTAAAGCACAGTGAATAAATATGAACAAACATTAAAGGTAAGTACAATTTTAACATATTTAGTTTATCATTGACATATGCACATTATAACCTACAGATCAGAGCTGATCTACAAATACACAACATATTTACTAACAGGCAGAATATTGTTATGATTGTACTTAACTTGAATTGGCCTGTATCTCGAACCTGAACTAATATTATTAATATCTTCAGTGCAATTTTAGCATTGCACAATTTCATCCCACGGGTGAGACTTGACCCTTTGGTGACCCAGATTTGACCCCAGGTCCGCATGTTTGACACCCCTGGTTTTAGAACATTTCTACATTACCTCCTCAACGTACTCCTTAGGCAGTGGCATCCCAGCTGTGACCTGAACCAAAAAAAACATTATTTGACCCTTTTCAACCATATAAATATATTCGCCAATTCACTCAATTACTCACGAGGCTGTACATTAAGACATAATAGAACTATTAATATGTGATATACAATAGATCAGCAAGAGTGGTAGTTTCTTCTTTGTGCAGTGATTAGCTGTGGAATTATGGGATTTATTTGCAGACAGGAAAGTGGTGTAGATTCTCAACGCTTGGGTAGCTGAGTTTCCTCAGCTACCCAAGCATAAACCCTCTAAGTTTACCGTGGGTCCTCCACCGTGCATCTTCAGCGCTCGGACCGTGGCCACCAGCACCACCACATGAGGCCTCAGGCCCGAGTACCGGCACTTGATGTTGAAGAACTTCTCCATGCCGATGTCAGCACCGAAACCTGCCTCCGTCACTGCACAGCAGACAATGGTCGGTGTCGATGACACAGCAACACAACATCTGCTGAACACCGGCTCATCTCAACTCCTCTTACCAACAAAACCCTCAGGTCCCACCAGCTTTAGCGCAATTTTATCAGCCAGGATGGAGGAGTTTCCGTGGGCGATGTTGGCAAAAGGGCCGGCGTGGACAAACACAGGTGTTCCCTATGGAGTCACACAATTTATATGTCAAAGAAAAGTCTCACATTTATCATATCCATAAGTACATCCTTTTAAAAAATAACCAATCCCAACCTGTACTCGGGCTCTTTCTCTCAACACACAAAGAAGTTTCACTACGATTATTCCAGTACTGACCGGTTGGCTGACATCACATCCAGTTTTTTATGTTTTACTTGTGTGTTTCTTATTTCAAGTGCCTTTGGCCATACTGTGAAATTCAATTACGAGAGTCTTTTTTTTGCCATAGTTTTTTTAAGTTGTTACACAAACTTTTAGATTTTTCAACGTCTGGAAAGCAGTGTTTTCTTTCAAACCTTGCAGAAGCTCCCTGCATACTGACACAAAAGTCATTCTTTGGTTGTTTATTGTTTACTTCAAGCAGTAGTAAAGTGTATACAGTGCTCTGGGCATATACAGCAAAGAGGCAGAGAAGCTTGGCCTCCATGTAAGCTGGCCTAAAACAAAGTTTATGCATGTCGGTGATGGTTCCTTCCTCCTGAGCATCCAGCAAAAGCCACTCTCCAGCTTGACCCAAGGGCCACAGGCTGGAGACGTCCATGAGGCAAGCTCTGCACCCAATGGCTTGCCATCATCACGGATGACCTCAAACAACACGGAGTTGCTGTGCTGCTGCACAGAGCTGCTGGCACAAGCTAATAAATAAGCCCACCACTACAGTGCACTAGTTTTCATGTACATAGAAATAACATAATTCATCTGTATAGGATCGTGTGAGCTTATGGGATGAGTTTTACCTCCAAAGTCTGCATCAGATTTGGTTTGATGGCATCTTTCATTAGCACAGTGAGCGCTCCACTCACACCCTGTACAGGAAAACATTTTATCCATTGACAACAGTTATTATCCTGGTTTTTCACCCAAATTGTTCTTACAAATATGTAATTTATTAGGCACAGTAACAAAACTTGTGTGTTTTGTTTTTTACTTTTATTTAGCTTGGGATAGATAAATTGTCCATCTATATATCTGTCTACCCATTTATGACCATCTTAGTGACTAAAGATCACTGACCAGATCCTCCGTGGTAATGGGCTCTCCATTTCGACTGGTGGCTACGACCATCTTGGCCAGACGCTGGCACATATCCTCCAAGCTGCTGGTGAGAGCGAGCACTGCCATGATTTCACTGGCCACTGTGATGTCAAACTGGGCCTGAAAAACAAACAACAGGTTAGAATCAGTCCATTAGTAAATAAAAGGTTTCATCTGCTCTGCAAAACAGCTCAAAAGGTGTTCCTGTGGCACTGATCCAACGGAGTAGATGTGTCGACCTATGGTTTGTTGAGGTGTATAGTAATTTTGCCACTAGAGGGCGCCAACCTAAGAGCTATTACCTCTCTTGTGTGTCCTTTTTCAGTTGGCGATTGTCCAATGGTGATCTTTCTCAGGAATCTGTCATTGGTGTCCAACACTGTAAAAATAAAAAAGGAAATAAGAAAAACACACACACACACACACACACACACACACACACACACACACACACAATTCAAGTTCATAGTGGGACACACAGCAGAGCAGTGACGGAATATCACACTGTGCAGGTGTTGGTACCTCTCTGCCAGGTGACGGAGCTCGGGTCCATGTCCAGGCGAGCGAAGCGGGTGATCTCTTCTTCAGTCAGAGCGGAGGGATCAGTCTTCTCTATGCCCAGTTTCTAAACAGGTACAAAAGCTGAAAGTTTGAAAGCTGGCCTACTTTCATACCTGAGATAACTGGACCAGGACATTATGGTGAAAATCTGCAATTTCATGTTCTATATTATATGACATGTAATAGAACGATATGACATGACAAGAATATTCAAAGATGCACATTCATTATACTCCTAACAAAGACAAAACACACTAAATAACCTATGCCATAATAAATAAATTAAATAATTTTTTAATTAAAATATTTTTATTGGAATTTTCTTACTAATAAGCCTCTTGCATGCATGTTCACGAAAACTGAAAAGCTTAGACATCCACGCAAGAAACAGTAACAGAGTAAAAACAACCCAAACAAGGGGAAAAAGGGTGAAATAGGATAAAGGAAAGAAAAAAAAGGGTCTTCCACTGCTATGTAAACTATGAAACGTTTTCTGCCTCATAACTAGTTATTGTGGGAGATGCTAAAGCTGAACTTAACGATGTTAGCCTTAAAAATAAGTGACTTTAAACAGGATTCAACTGAAATATTTACACATGAATACATAAAAAAGGCAAACTCCATTAACAAGATAAAACACTATTCTGTAACTCTAATAAAGTTTCGTCTACTTTCTTTACAATTTCAAAACCAAATAAATATCCAATCAATTTCTATGAGCAAGCAATGATTCTTTTTAAATGTTGAGTTTCATGACCCACACTCTAAATGATCACCTGTACATAGAATTATTTATTGTCGTTCACTGCATTTCAGGCAGTGTTCAGTGATGCATTCGTTGCCACAACAGTGAAAACACAACGCATTATTCAGCACTAGAACTGATAGTGATAGCGTGACCACTTACTTTGAGTCTGTTGATCTGGATTGCGGAAAACTTCCTCTGTCCGCCACTGAGAGGAACCAAGCGGTTGTACAGAGCCTATGGGTGCATACACATCATAATCACGACCCATACATTTAATTTGAGAAAAAATAAATAAAAAGGATACACCCACCTTGTCAGATTGCGTTGCCTCGTGGAACATGCGAGCATCGATGGCAGCCGCTACCAAGTTGTTGGCGGCTGTGATGGCGTGAATGTCACCAGTGAGATGGAGGTTAAACTAAAGAGAACACATGTTGTGAGTCAATTCCATTATATCTATACACATTGTTACGTCAGATAAAGCCTTTCAGCAGTACCTCCTCCATTGGAATGACTTGGGAGTATCCACCTCCAGCAGCACCACCTGGACACACACAAGTCCATAAGAGTGAAAAATGTAGCTTCAACATTCTGTAAATTTATACAAAGGCTATGTGTAGGCTGCAGATTAAAGTGTCGCCTACCTTTTTGCTCACGTGTGCAAATAACACTAAATCTTATTTCTTTTTAACCTGATTTAAATCACCAAAACATGAGAGCAGATGCACAGGGTTCATGGTTATTCATAGGTGAACACAGCACTGATTTCTACCTCTGATGACCCACAAACACTGCATTCAAACTTAACAGCTAACCTGAAGCTGAATGAAATATTCATCTGTGTGAAGCACAATGTGGAGCCTTACAAAACTTATATAAAAGTCAGGGTTCATTAAACCTTTTTGAGCCTTGGTGATGCCACATGCTGAGGAGCAATCCAGTCTTGGACCCTGATCGGTCCAAGAATGAATGGAGGGCAGTTAGCGCTCATTCCTGGACAATGGAACTCGCGTCCCAGATGCGTCCAATAATACGGTGTGCCTTATTTATAGTTTAAGTACAGAAATAAACCACGGAATTGAGACTGCGCCCTATGATGAGGTGCGCCATATAGTGCGGAAAATATGGTAGTAGTCCTGGGTCCTTTAGTAAATGCTCAGAGTAGTTCTTTAAGGCTAAAATAGAATATTAACAAAGCAGTAGAAAATCAAATCAAAAGATCTTTAAAGCTGAGGTTATAGAATTAAAATGTTTCAAATCAGCAACAAATCGCGGATTATGGTTCATTTACACTGGCTGGTGATGTTTATCAGTTTAATATAATAAAAAAAAAAACTCTAATGTGGCGCATGAGTTCACCTTTGATGCCAAAGGTGGGTCCCTGAGAAGGCTGTCGGACGCAAGCAAACACGTTGAGCTTCATGTGGGCTCCCATGGCCTGGACCAGACCGATGGTGGTGGTGCTTTTTCCTTCCCCGAGTGGAGTGGGTGTAATACTACAGACAGAAAATCTGATTAAGCACTAAAGCAGGACTCACTATTGACCTTAAAAGGCTAAAAATTATGTTCTACTTGGCAATTTGGTCAAAGCGTGCAAGTATTAAGTATGGCATTTATATTAGAAAATATTTTTATATATTGTTATTATTTTAAGAAATTGTATAACAGCAGACATGACTATAACCTACATGAAGCCCAGACTGTTGTCAATAAATTAGACTGATTAGACCAAATTATCTGATAATCTGAATATATTCTAGTTGTTTGCTCCTCTATTAATGGGTTATTATTTTTTGTGTATTATGTGTGTGCAATCGGACTACCTTATTATGTTATTGACCAAACAAGGTATGTGAGGAGGTCATTTTGGACTGGTGGATATTGTCCATATTTTCCATTTTTATTTTCATTGAACTAATCTACACATGATGTGAGAATGGGAATAATCCGTAGTTGTAGTCCATGATTATTGCCTGTAAAGTATTAGTGCGATAGTAGTAAGTACCACGAATATAAAATAATAAAAATAAATTAAAAGTAAGTGAAAAGTAATTAAATAAAGCACTCGGGGTGTGCCAAGTAATATTTAGAAACAGAGACTAAATATCCATTGAGTGTATACATGACAGAGGCAGGTTTACCCCGTGACCACCACATATTTGCCGTCGGGTTGGGCCTGCAGGCGTTTGATGATGTTCAACTGGACCTTGGCTTTAGTTTTGCCGTAGAGTTCCACCTCGTCTGAGAGTAGGCCCACCTCTTTTGCCAGTCGATCGATGGGTTTGGGTACACAGGAGCGAGAAATTACGATGTCACTGTTGGAATTAAAGGACACAAGGATTTAATGAAGTCCTCTTGTTAGTGGGTCACGGACTTTAACAGAGCGTGTAAATGAAGGGGGGGGGGGGCACACCTCGGCACGGGCTTCTGGAGGTTCAGTTTAGTGTACGAGATGTCCCACTTTCCCGGTTGATGACTCTCCAGGAACCGCTTTGCACTCAGCACAGTGTTCTGTACACATGCAATCAAAATTATTTTCTCAAAAAATAAAATGAGCATGTGTTCAGGTAACATGAGCTATTGAGAAGGCGCCGTGACAAGCGCCATCTACATCCTCATTATCGTTTTCTGCTCTGACGAACTCACCGGTCGGACTAATTTTAAATTTCATGCTTCCTCCTTAGGACTATGTCTGAAATATTAAAACATGCGTATTTATGTGTAATGGTCCATATTTTGATGACTTACAAGAGATCAGAATAATTTATTAAACTTCAGGGAAATTACACTATGTATTGTATATATACACAATTTAACACTATATAGAATGCTATTTCTACCAATATTAAGAAATATATATATTTATGTATAGATATGAATACAATTACTACTGATCACCAATAAGAGCTCATATATGGACTGTCATTTAATTAGTTGGAGTTTCCTCCTGTGAAAGTACCACTCACTTCTATTGATTGATTGATCTCCTAAATCAACACCACAGAACTCAAACACACAGACAGAGTCTGATGACCTCACAAAATTAAGTTGCCATCTATTTTTAACAGAATGTGCTGGTGAGATACATGTCCATTGGTCAGATTTTTTATTTTGCAGACGAAGATTTAAGTATAAGACTGACTCTTACCGCCATCAGCATCGCCACAGTCATGGGTCCCACGCCACCAGGCACTGGCGTGATGTAACCAGCCTGTTCCTTAGCTGATGCGTAGTGGACATCACCGACCACCCGCTTCCCACTGGCCTTAGTCTCATCTGAGAATCACAGAAAAAGCAAACATCAATACCAATACTGTCCTCTTGCAGTTGAGTCTATTCATATAAAAGTACAATATACACATTTGATCACTAAAGTCATGTGTCATCAATCAAAAGGAATAAAAAGTAAGTAGATGATGGTAATAAAAATTTATTATTTCTGTCTCAGGTAGATGTCCTATGCACTGATCTGTCCAGTGCGACCTATACAAGTTATTTTTCTACATTATTATGCATTTTTGGCTGGTGTGACATATACTCTGGAGCAATTTATTGTCCGGAAAATACAGTACGCTGACATTGTATTAAGTGACATACTGCGTTCATGTTAAGTCTATTCATTCTGAGGAAACAGTGGCCTAATCCTTAAATATTAATGTTATTAAAGACAATCTGATGCCATTCAAATGTGACTAAATGAAACGGCCAATCCCTGAAAACAGAACTGAATATTTCTCCGGTTCTAAAGGTTTTTAAACTGCTGTTATAATGTAATTACATAAGACGACAAACCGGGGATATGGTTGATGCCACAATCGATAACCACTGCTCCTTTCTTGATCCATTCTCCTTTCACCATCTCTGCTTTACCAATGCCGACAACCAGAATGTCTGCCTTGCTCACCTACACAGACAGATGAGTGTGAACATGTGGATGGGTCAGGTTGCATGCAAAAGATCATTCGTTTGTGAATGCACAGGACAGTCTGGAGTCTTTTTACCTCTCCGGCAAGATCAGCGGTCTTTGAGTGACATGTGGTGACAGTGGCGTGGTTCCACAGCAGCAGGTCGTGCATTGGAGCGCCTACGATCTTACTGCGACCAAGGACTACGGCTCTCTTCCCCGCCACGGATACACCTGCAGACACGCAGTCAATCAGACACATTCACTTCTTTGCATTCTTCGCATGCACACATTGTAACTTTTTCTCCATTTAGCAGCAGCTTTAGGAATACTGATGGCCTTCTTATACCGCTCTGTTTGATGAGCTCCATGCAGCCGTTTGGCGTGCAGGGGATGAAACAGTCACCCAGGTCACCGCGGGACAGCTTCCCTGCATTTATACTGGTCAGTCTGTAGGAGGTTGAACATATTATCCATGATGAGCCACACACAGGACCCTCTGTTTACACTCATCTGCAGTCGTACATGTCCTTACCCATCTACGTCCTTTTCCGGTGCCACGGCGTTGGTGACCTTCTCTGTGTCGATCTTGTGGATGGAGTCCAGCGGCAGCTGGACGATGAGGCCGTGGACAGAGGAGTTCTCATTCACTTCTGTAATACTGTGAAGAATCTACAGAAATACAAACACTCTTACAGTCGTACACAATTTGTCATTTGCTTTGCTGAAGACGCAGTTAGATCACCACTATTATTAGTAGATATATCAACCCTTCCTCCACCATAAATACAAATGAGACTAAAATGAACCAGACTATTTGACCCAATGAATATATAATATGGGAAAGCCTGAAACACAGAAGATATTTAAAGTCATCTTTATAGATTTTTAGTCTTATTTTTTGGCTTTTTAGTCATATTTATAGGCTTCAAGGCACCAGTACAATGAAAATAGCATTGTACTGGTGGAATAGTTAATTTTCCAGTGGAAAATTAACTATTCCACTGGAGAAATCTTGTTTTTATTGTTGTTTTGTCTCTTATTATGGAGGTGAAATCAAAGCCTCCTAACAATCAAACTGCTCCAAGATTTTTTTCCCTCCTTACAGAGGTATAGACTTGTTTCCCTGGAGTAAGTCCATGGCTGTTTGATCAATGACAGTGGACGGAGAGACGAGTTTTAACCGGACTGTCTCTGCTAGTATGGCTGGTGTGAATTGGCAGGTTTAAGTAGTTGTGAAGGTTTCGAGGTTTGGATGAGAAGTGTTGATCACCTCTTCCTCTGTTGAAGTCTTTGGCAGCCTCAGATGTGTTGCATTTATTCCAATCTGTTTAGAAACAAGAAAGAGTTATTGGGTGAAGTTACACTCACTTGCAAATAGTTAAATAGCTTTAAAGTGGCATTACCTCAGCTGCTGCCTTCAGCTTCATGCTGATGTAAAGGTTTGAGTCATCACGGTCTCCAACCTTCAAAGACACAACGAATCACTGTTTTCTACTTTACAAATAGATGCTGACAAAATGGAATGTATTGGAATGTCTTTATTGTCACAGAACATATTTATACGCTGGAAAAATTTAATCCTCTTGGACATACAGGCTGACCTGCTAATGTCTACAGGGGAAAGCCATGAGATAGCACATGGCAAAATGAGCCACTAAAACACACATTACCATGTTCCAGCACCCACCCATTATAAGCCCTATCTCATATTTACCTGTAGAACCACTAAACCAGGTCGGAAGTTGGGGTCTTGGAGTTTCATCTGCTCCACATCCTTCTTGAGGCGCTCCCTCACCTGCCTAAAAACAAAAGCAAAGAATAAAATGTAAGTTATTCTAGTGTCTACAGTAACTATGCAGCATCATACTAATCTGGTTATTAACAAACGTTGTTGAAACCCAAGGCCTATTACTATTGGGACAGTGATGATCCTTTCCACGCCATTAAATCTAGGGTTTGAATAGGAAGTCACTTTAGGAGTGGTCTTATCTGTAGCCTTTGTCTTTATTTCAGCGAGTGAATGACTTGTAAAGATTTCACCAATTTGTCTCGAGGCAAGAGATAAGAAATAGCTGAGTCAAGATTGACCTCAGCCAAATGAACCCATCATGAAAAGCCAAACAGTAATGGACTTCAGTTTACAACAATTGTATTCAGTTTTATATCCATCATGTTAAACTACCACTCAAATCTGGTTAGTTTTAATTCTCTGTTTAAATTAAACATTTAACTCTGTTTGATATTGATCTCCAGGGCTGAAAATACGAAATGATTCATAAAAACCTTTAAATTTTGACTTACATTTTTTTTTACCTACAATATACATTTAAATAAATTGGTCTCAGAGGAGTGTGCTCTCTGTTCATCACATGAACCTTATTGACAACGATGAGTCGCAGTGTGTGGTTAATACTGATAATGGATGCATGACACTGCTGACACTGACTAAACTGAACTTCTACTAAATTCACAGCAAAAGGTTCACAGTTCATTCTGAAATTACACAAAGCAAAGAGTGCTGACATTAAAATTTCTAATTCATCATGTCTAAAATACACTCAAATAGTTTAATTGCAGGAATTTGTAAGGAAAGTTTTTTTCCATAAGACAATGAACAAGGCTTGACTTGGCTTGGCTTTTTTTTTACATGTGCAAGTACTAAAACTACTCGTATGATATTGTTCATTCATATTTTTCAGACTGCATCATAACAAAACTGCTGAGAAAGATGCCTAAATTCCTGGTCACTGATAAACCAGGGCCATATTCTTTGAAACGGCATCACGACAACACAGTACAGTACACAGGGACATAAACACAGGCTCTGATGTGATTAGTCAATTGTGGTTCTATAGAGAAAACCTGCTGCGAACATTCTATTTAAGTGACATCATTAATATACTTGCATTCACAACAACTTTTCAACATAATACATGGGATGTCAGCATTTTTCAAGCTTCGGAGGTGATGAATGATAACACCTCCAAATGAAAGGACAACTGAGCTCTTCAGAGAGAGGCTGTTTGTGTTGCACAAACATAATGAGTACTGTGAGGGTCTGTTAACAAGGTGAAGGATGCCATATGTCTTGTGACAGGCACATGCAGTCTAATGTCCCCATATTACTCCTTATGCAGAGGGTTTGTCTCTTTGCCCAAATATAACTGGGCTCTGCACAGAAACTAAAAACAGCCAACTTGCACAATGTGTTCAAGAAAACTTCCTACAGTCTTAGCTGAATGGGCAGTATTTGTTATTTCAGGTCACTAGACTAAAGGGGCAAAGGTCGTATCACATCACACCACATTACGTAATAGCTGCTGCAGGATTTGCAATTGTTATGCAAAAGATATTGGGACCCCAACCTTTGTACTGTTTATCACCAGATTTTATGTTTGACAGCATTTCGGAAATGTTGCACATCTAGCTCAAATAGCTGGAATTCACCAGACTTAGATTCTCCTGGCAAATCCAACATGAGCCGTCATTTCTCATATTGAGCGTTCCACAATCAAATAATTAGCACTGGCACGCTTCATTCACGTGGCCGGCACCATTGCACAAGTCCAAAGTATGAAAAATTGGCGCAGAATGGGCAAAAACTCACAGATTATCGGCGTAAACTGCGCAACCACGCGCTTGAAAGACTTGGCACGAGTTGCAACAAGTGTTTGACAACAATATTAAGCTACTTCTGCGTATTCAAGGTGGCGACCAAGCTACTCGGTCGACACATGTTCTGATGTACGCATACACATGATGTGCACTGAAATGTTGCACATGGCAGATAAAATGTAATTAATACTCACGCCGAGACTTCCTTCCCACTTATAATTTGAGCTGACATCTTTCGTTTTTCGTCTTTGATGCTCTGGAAAGCTCGTACGTCCGAGACACTGCCTGGCAAGAAGCAGAGTGCGCTCTAAAAAGTAATAAGTTCATTCAACTGACTCAGCTCGAAGTCGCTGTCGTAGCCCCTATTTACAAATTAGGCACTTGCGCTCAAAATTTGCGTATTAACTTTATTGAATAGCAACAAACTGGCGCGTAACGCCCCTTCGGCGTGACGACAGAAAGAGGGGCCGAGAGATCCGCCGAGGGTCAACACGACAAGCCAATCATATGCGTTATACAAGTTCTTCATAGAAGGTAGTGGCCAATGACATTCATGCCTTTGTGCTCCCACCCACTGGGGGCGGTGACGAGGCGGAAGTCTGTGAACGTAATTACGTGCATGGCCAGCAGAGGGCAGCACTATATTTACACATGACTTGACACATGAAAAAAAAGCAAAACACCAAAGCAGTGTTTGTATGGGCCAAGTTGACGGCGAGGAGACGTTGTTTTGATCGGTATCGTCCGTTCTAGACAGTGCAAGAAAATACTAGACTTACACATATACAGTACGCATATATATGTATGTATATATAGATATATATATATATACATTTCGTCCGCTGTATCATGAGGAAACAGAGGCAATGGAGAGTAGATTCTGTGTTTTGAACGACACTGCGGACCTCCAGACGTGTGTTTCCAACAATGCAAACAATCTCCACTTTGAAAGGTTGGTTGATGGCTTCTCTGGGTTAAACTGCAAGCTTGTGCACGAATGTTTTTTTCCGTGACGTTGTACCAATCACGCTTCATTTGCTACTGTCTTGCCTGTTTTTATTGTACACATATTTGCATATTTAAGCTAGTGCTAAAGTGCCCGCTTCCTATCATCGTCACACTCAGTTCCGTCGATGCCACTGGTCGCAGGCGTACTTCACACTGGTCCTCGGTAGTAAAAGAGTTGAATGTCAAACCCATTCCTCGTGTGTGTGTGTGTGTGTGTGCGCGTGTCCGCAGGTCGAAGACTCTGTTCGAGGAGATCCGTGCGTCCATCAACAATAATGACGAGGAGGATCGCTCCTTCTGGAGGCCTGTGCTCCCTTGGGGTGGCGTCTTCACCATAAAGGCAGGGCGCAAGGCGGTATCATGCACCCCTCTGTACGTCCAAATAAGCCTTAAAAACACCTGCACTATTGACGGCTTCCTCATGATCCTGTATGTGATCCTACGGGACAACCATGGCTTCCCGAAGGAGTTGGCTGTCTTCTTAGGGAAGCCGTTTGTGGAGCATTTCCTCTACCTGATGGACTCCTGTGACTACACCACAGTGAAGATGCTTTGGATTTGGGACAGGATGTCTAAAAGACAGTACCGCTCTGGAATCAACCAAGCAGCACTGGAGATTGACCTGTTTGGCAATGAACACAAGAACTTCACAGAGAACCTGGAGAACCTGATGTCCACCATTCAGGAGAGCCTGTGCACCAACTGGACCTGTCCAGCCCGCGTCCAGCAAAGTGTCAAGACTACGATCAACATCAGGTTAGATATATATATATGTAATGTGATGACACGTTTTTTTGCCCAGTTATGTTAACATCAGCGGCAGGGTTTTAAAACATGCTGCACAGGTTTTTAGACTTTTCTTATTTACTGTCTGGAAATGTACAAAACTCTCACCATCACTGAAAGTACGACAGATGGCTCAGCTTGTTTTTCAGGTTATTTTTAGAAAAAATTCATTTTCACTCTGTGGTGTACTGATCATTTTAATATTTAATTGTGGGAGGATGAATAACATGAGTGAGAATCCTTTAACTTTGTATGAAGTGCTCTTTTTTTTTTTTTACAAAGTATGTTGTAACATTCGTGTTGTTAGACTATGTACTGGTATATATTTTCTATTTGTTAAATTTGATTAAAATTTTCACTTGAATATTTTTCACCTGCAGCCCTCCTCACGAGCTGCCTCATAGAGACCCCATTCAGTCGGCTGTGGATAAGTTTTTCTGTCCCAAACTTCTCCTTTGCACAGAATTTGGGTGAGACATCGGAATACTTTATTAATTCCAGGAGGAAATTATTGAGTAAATGGAGCAACTGTAACTCACAATAATGAATGGAATCATTCATTAATAAAGTGTTGTCATATACAGTATGTAAGATAGTCCTTCACTTCTAGTCAGAGTCAGAGTGACATCTTTGTTGACCAGTTGATGTTTTCTTCATAGGTGTGATGGCCTCAGAGAGTTCTCTGAAAGGGTTTTCTGTCACGGACCCCCACCCTTTGTCATTCTCAACATGCAGCAGTGGAAGTCCGAGGAGCTGTCCTACGTCCCTTACCACCTGGCTCTCTGCCAGCACAAGTATGGAGGTTTACTTCATGTCCCTGATGTGGTGTAACGTTGCACGGCTTGACCCATTTGTGGTGTGACCCACTATCATATGCAACTCCATTCAGGGTCACGACTGCAGGAATGATGGACGTGCTAAAACTACTAAATTAGGGTTGCAGTTCAGATAGACTGAATATACTGATTGTACATGGTATTTTTTATGGTGAAACACATTGTTTCATATTGTTCTCTGCAAATATTTCTATTCCTCTTTTTTTCTATATTATACTGTCATGTCTTTGCAAGAAGACAGTTTCCCTCTAGATTAATAAAGTATTCTGATATTAGATAAATATTGACATTTTTACAACTCTTGCTAAAATTTGAATTCTACTTTAGTATTTTTGTTATTCAGCCCTTGGCTTAAAGGATTCATTATGTGGAGTTTTGTGACAGTCAAAGTAGTTCATCTTTACTGTACATGTAGATCCGTTCCAAATATGACATGTGTGTCTACATCATACATAACTCTGAGTTTGTATCATGGATGCACATTTAGGATTGCCTGTTTTTATTCCGCATGACTTGGAGAGTACATTCATGTACGATATCTAATCTGACAGCACAACACAATAGATGAGCGCCAACACTGAAAATTGACTACATTTCTGATCAAACTCCTGATGTTTGGATGATTTTTCAATTTACACACATTGTTTTACAAATTTTTATTGCAGTTTCCTTTCTTGCCAGAGCAGTGTGACTCACAGGAAGTCGTAGGGTAAATTAAGCACACCATTGGCCGAACCTTTCAGTTAACCTTTTCCTCCCTGTCTGCGATCAGTGAGCTACATTTCCAAAATCACGACAAACCAGACTTCCATTCAACACCTCCATGCAGAAAATGACAGGTTATGATGATTTGGATCATCAGGCCCACTTTTCCTGCAGCATGTTCTTTGGTGGTTTACTCATTTTAATGCAAAGGCTTACAGGCCTCAAATGACACTCAAAGGCATTGTGTCTTAGCCTTAATGTTTCCTTCAACCAATCAGAACAACCCGTTTTGGTTTTAACAAACGAGAGCTTTTTCCTGCCTTTCCAGAAATATAAAATCAGGTACAGACACTATGTAAAACAGTTGAAATGTCTTTTTGCAGGTATTTACTGGAGGGTGCCACGCTCTTTAACCAAGATGAGCATCACTACTCTGCAGTGTTCCAGATCGACGGCTGCTGGATGCACTATGACGGACTGAGAAGCGACAATCTGATCCTGCTGCACAAGCCGCCAGAGCTCCTGCTGCTGTCGTCTCTGGTCTACATCCGCACCAAATGAACTTCTCCCACAACCAGGGGACACTTGGATGAGTCGTCGTCACATTAAGCAGATTCATATAATATTCCAAGACTATTTTTTTAAGACCCCACAGATGGCATTACATTTCTACAATTGTGTAAACACATGCTTTTCAGCTGTTTCTTCTGCTGTTAGCTCATTATGTGCTAAAGGACGCCCCCCCAACCCCTTTTTTGTCTTTGAGCTTGCTTGGAATCCAAGAATATAATGGACTATAATAGTTCTGGGTTGATATGGAAAAACGGCAATGAATAATCAGGATATATCCATTTTCATATGACAACCATATGGTTTTCAAAATGTCATTGTTGGACCACATTACTGGTGCTAAAAAGAAACACTTTAATTAGAAGTTTGGGATTGACTGTCCCATTTTCATCAAATGCGCCACTTTGTCTTTTTTAAAATTCTTTCAGAAAAATAAATGGTGCTTTTCCCATTTTAACTATGGTGTAATAATGGATAACTGACGAGCTAAGTCAAGATCCATCTAAACGACAGAGATTGGAAGTTGAAATACAATTATATCGTCGTAGCATCCAAACAATGTCTTTTCTGATGCCAGTAGCGTGTTTTAGAATTCCAATGTTAAGCTAGTCCAATGAAAAGACATCAGCACGTTAAGTATTACTGCCAACAGTACATTAAATATTTCGTAAATCGTTTGAAAACAGTGCCTCTGCCAATTAAAGTTTGTCAAAGGTCATTCTACAAGTGAAAGGCCTTTGACATTTTTAGCTTCCAATTGCTGTTATTTTCTACGTGTATTAATGCAGTTTCTAAAATGCAAATAAATATTTTCAGTACTTTGTATAGATTTATTTTGTTGCGCTCAATGCATTGCACAGGTATTTATAACAAAGACTCACATACAAGCAAGCAGACAGTACCTTTTAAGGCAGGCATTTATTTTAAACTGGGTACAACTGCACCACACAAACTGACTAAAATGTAAAATGTCCTCAATCAAAACATGATCAAATGTGAAAAGCTACTGTTTCTACACCTAAGGTTATCTTGTATTTCCAGTATTAATCCACAGGATATAAAATTCAAGATCATCACCTTACTCCAGACACGCGATGGGTAATGGAAAAGAAGCAGAGTGGTAGTTTGGCTAACATTGACATCAGTTTCAAAAAGGATTTTCCTTCAAACACAAACGTTAAGAGTGGCAGTCCATTCCAGACCTGGTGTTAGTCATCTGTCTGCTCTCTTGGAACAAGCACTTTGGTGAGTGGTGGCAAAACATGACATTGGTTAGGCCATAATAATAATGCGAACTCATCCCTTTTGCAGATTCACGTTTGCAGATTTTCATCAGCCTCTCTCCAAAAATTCATCAAAGTCAAAGTGAAGGTACACCTCAGAAACCATGACAGTACACGTGACCTTGATGCTAAATGAATCATGGCAGCAGCACATAATTACGCCTGCGTGATTTGTGCTGTGGCTGTAGTAAAGTGATCAACAAATCAAATCATGTTGACAAAATGAACGCAACAGAATTGGTGATCAAAAAAAAAAAAAAAATCAGTCTAGGTAATGTTACAAAACGAGAACGATACAAATAAATACAAAAATCAAATCATACATACATTCCTCATGACATTACACATTTGCAGACTCTTTCAGTTATACATAAAACATGTAAAAAGGTGTACAGGAACAAGGGGGAAGTACTACATATGGTCATGCAAACAATCTGTGCAACAAGCTAAAAAAAGGTCTCAGCAGTGACACACTGACCACTTTTCAAGGCAAATGTTATTAAGAGATCTCATCAGTAGCGATGACTTTGGAGAAGACGCTACCTGCGCTGGTGTGAGCACATGAAAGAGCACAGGTTCCGTTTCTGTGGGGATACAGCTGACCTGTGCGCAGGCTATTTGGCTGTTAGTGAAGCTACGTCAATAAACAGATGCCTTGTCAAAAATGAACCAGTACACACACACACACACACACACGACACAAGGTAGGAGGACGAACGCCTGGTAGGATGAGGCAAAGCCAACCATCTGTTGGATTTCATTGGACAACCACATTTTCAGTCGACGGCGTACATCAACGGACATGCCATGTGTAGATCGGTTACAGCAATATGAGATGCCTTGGCTTTTTTTAAAAGAGACAAAAAGTTAAAACAAAAAACAATCTACACAGGAAAAATAAGTCTTATTGCATTATCTAAATGCCATTAGCCTAAATTAAAACTTATGTACAAATTACAATACGTATCAAATAGTTTGGTAAGTGCAATGCAGAGCTTGGTTAAAGTTTCCACTTCTGTGCAAAACATTAGTGGATAGAGCAATTCAGTCTAAACTTGGACATTAACAGTGATTCAACTGGACACGCTTGCACCCAACCGTTCTGAGTCCACTCGCCCCCTGTATTGCTGTGCATTGATGGACCCGTCTGGGGAGTTTGGCCCTCGAGCTACACAGACATTGTCAACCAGCCTGAGGGCCGAATGCACCCAGGGGAGCTCAGTCTGCTCATTTAATTTCTCTCTCAGGACGCAGCACAGGTAACAAATTGGCCTGAGTTGGCCAACACAGACTGTGATGTTTTATCACCCAACTCCATACAGCAGCACAGAAGAATGCAAATGGATGAATGAAAGTGTTCCAATTGTGGCACAAAAGGGAACATTTCTACACGGGGGCATCAAAAATAAACAAAAAGAAAAGGGTCCATGCTTTGGCACTTCACATGAAGCGGTGAACGGATTACCTTAAACCTGAGCTGGCGAAGCAGAACCTTGGCCACATGAGGGTGACACGTTTGGTGGCGAGTTGATGAGTGCAGTCAGGCGTCAGACCCAATCAGAAGCAGAAATGTTGCATTGACAGCCAATAATGGGAGACTGTACTGCATGTACCGAGACACTGACAAAGCACACTCACATTCTGTCGCTGGGATGCCAAAGCACAACATCTTTTCAGAAGTGGACAATTCATAGACAGTTGTCAAAAAATAAAACCAACAAGAAAAAGGCAGACTTCTCAGAATGATGAGGACTTAAGTTGCCGCTGCCAAATCAGAGGCTTTGCTATCAGCTGTGTTTCTATTGCACAGTTGGGAGTCATTTAGATTTCATACATTTTTAAATGCATATAAAAATGGAAACTTCTAACAGAAATGTAGCGGAGGGTGAACGGAGGTCGGCCTAATTGTGAGGCCACACAGACAAACAGCTGAATCCTGAATCCTAAATATAGCACCAGTTGGTATTGTGTACAGACCAAAGGGTGAAAAGAGGGCCAAGGTCGATTTCAACAATTGTGAAGAGCAGCAAGTGCATGACCTGACCTTAGGAAGATGTAACAGAAGAATAATGTGGGAGTTGTTAAACTGGCTCCCGGGATGAAGTCGAGACTAGTGGCAAACGCTCTGTGGAGATTTATCAGGGCTCGTCGTTCACCTCAGCAGTGACCCATGTAATTAAACTACACATTGAGTCGCATTCATACTAGTGACCCAGTGCAGGAAACATTTACAGGCAATGCACTAGAGGATATATTCATATCTATGTATTTCATTTAGACTATTTACAAGAGAGAAAAAGGCAGCCCTTTTGAGGAAATATAAAGATTCCCACTTTTCTCTTTTTTGTGAAGCACTGATTTCGATGCAGGACTCTGTCACCGAGTCTGAGCATCAGTTCTGCACGCAGACACAACAAAACAAAAACACCCCTGACATGCACAAACCCCTCAAGCACACACACAGACATACACGCTACATGGCCGACAACCACATGTTCGTACACATACACAAGCAAACTGAAGTGTTTTACAAATCTTGAACAAATGTTCTGCTTGCAGCGGGGGGGGGGGGCGGGTGTGGGGTCCCACAGTTCTTGGCAGG
>JAPTHA010000016.1:11378316-11396252 GCA_029814585.1 Gymnapogon annona | reverse complement strand
CGGGTGTGGGGTCCAACAGTTATTGGCATGGAGAGGAAAAAAAAACAACAAAAAAGGTCCGCTAATATAACAAAATTTTAAAACAAAAGTGACAGATTTCTCCAACAATCTTCCGGGAAATGGCTCAGAGTCCTCATTGTGGCAGCAGTAGTGTGTTCATCTCCTCGACCAACTTCTCTTTTCCCACTCAAAGTTTGTGGCTTTCTTTCATCTCTGCAGCCATATCTGTGGTCAGCTCTGCCAGTCAGGAAGCCGGGCAGATCCGTCTACTCAGTAGGCGTGCACTCTCTCTCTCGCTCCTCGGGCATTCACGTCGGTGTGCAGCGCTCCTCTGCACCTGGAGGATGAATGTGGGGAAGGAGGAGGAGACAACAAAAAAGAAAAGTCTTTGCCTCTAAGTTTCCTTATTGGGTCCTAGCCGGCTGAGCCATGGGTCAAAGGGCAGTCAGACCAAAGTTACACCGGCAATACATCATGCCGCTCGAGTCCAGCCAGCTGTCTGAAATAGGGTCGTAGCGCTGGACAGTGTTAAGGTAGGATGACCCAGAGTGACCTCCCACCACGTAGAGGTAGTTGTCCACAATGGCGGAACCCACACCTGCAACACATTGACAGCAATGACACACGGCCAGGAGCGCTACATCATTCATCAATCTATGGCTGGTGGTCAGACAACCACGGCGTCCATGAGAGCTCCATGTGACACCGACTCACACTGTGAAGATCAGCGTCACATGGATCCTCATCGGGTCATAATTGAAAAATGGACAACTGTAGTTTAAAGCTGTACACAACTCCAAATGAGAGGTAGTTGTATGGAAAAATGCAACAAACATGTAGATCAGTTTGATTTGCAGTGTAGACTGTACTAATGAGGTTTGCTCCAACACATGGTAAATACTTTAGTAGACAGTAATAGTAAATAAACCATCTTTATTCAACAACAAATTAAGACTGATTCCAGCCGTTCTTCTCTCCCACTATGATTACTTGCTTTCAAAGTAGATTCAAGTACGACATATTTTTGGGAAGTTATTAGTTTGTTTTTTTGTTTCAGTGCTATGTTTTTGTGCTGAATTGCACTCAACTTTTTTTTTAATTAGTCAATGGACATCGTTTTGAAGAACATACATCAACAACATTTTAATTTTCTTCATTTGTAATCACCCATTCTTAACTTATTATCCTGCTGTTTATGCTCATCTGTCTGAGGGGATTTTATTAAATTCATGGGAATTTTGAACAGAAGTTCTGGCTGTGCTTCTGTTGCTCCAAATGCACTATTGCTTAGTGCATTTGGAGCTTTTTTGCTTCTCCCTATTTTCCAAATCAATAAATAGCATATGGTTGCAACATATTTCTTGTTTTATCAATATTTTTCAACTCAGAATTGCATTAATTTCATTTTAGAATATTCAACAGCATGATGAGAATCTATGGATCAACAACTCACCAGTTCGTGGATCATTCATTGGTCTGCAGGCCGTCCACTGGTTCTGATGTGGATCATACCTCTCAATGCTAGACAGATGTGACACTCCATTATGTCCTCCCACCACAAATATAAAGCCGAGCATGACACCCACTCCAAAGTTAATTCTCTTATCTGCCATGGGGGCTACCATTTCCCAGGCATCCTTGCTGGGGTCATACCGCTCCACACTGTGTACAAAAAAACAAAACATACATGTAGTTTTAACAGATTTCAATTCATTCAGAGGAGAAGTTCACTTTACATGCCATTCAACAGCAAAAGCTTCAAGTATGACTTTCCAAAATTGGCCTGAATCAAATTATAGCCCCGAAAGTGACTAGAACATGGCAAGGTGGATTTGTTTTGCAGAGAGCAATAACAAATGGGCTGTTGGGGAAAGAAAAAAAGTCCCCAAAGGCTCTCTGTACAAACACATTCTCTTCAGGGGTTTTGGGAGTCAAGGAAACAAGCAACAGAGACACTGCTCTTTAGAGATCCACAGCAACAACAGAGCTCGTCTAACCATCAGCACACAGACACTCTGAAAGAAACTTCAGCAACCACTTGTGTTATGATTCCTCTTCACTTATTAACAGGCCTCTGGCCACTTTCTCAGCAACACTTGACATCCTTCACCTGATTGCCAATTCTATTAAATAACCAACAGGACCTTGAGAGAGAAAGCCAAGTTAGGAGCTTTGAACAGGGTGGATGCTTTGTAATGGTATCAGACACTTTTAAAAGTTTAGTAGCTTTTTCTAAACCTTTTGTTATTTGTGTCAAATTTAGGATGAGGAGCACATTTTGATCATGTCAATTATTGTAGACTTCGCTTAATAGACAGAGATATGCCATTACCCATACAGATGAGCCAAATGTTCAGTTTATCCAAACATTACTATAGACTCTTTATTTCATAAGGAACATTATTATGCAATGACCTTTAACTAAATCACAACGGATGAACATCAGTCACTACTGTTTCAATGTCATCTCATTTCTCATCACGTTGAAGACAGCACTGAACCCATAGTAATTCTACAATATACCATAATTAACCTTTATGAAGTAATGTAATCATTAAATCTGCTGTGGTTTAAACTTCATAAAACACAAATTTTCTTCTTCAATTCTAAATCTATACAATCTCAAGGGCATTTAAAAATTGAGGAAGCCAATTCATAAAAATTCAAAAATTTTATGAATTAGGTAACCTTAAGTGTTTACCAATAAAAAGCTACGAGTAAAATACACTACAAAACAATAACATGTCTTGGTTCTAGTACCTGTTCATATGGGCTGGACCATAGCCTCCAATAGCATACACCATTCCATCCAGTACAGCTGTGGCAAAACAGCTGCGTGACTTTGTCATGGGTGCGACAGGCTGCCACTCCTTCAGCTTCGGTACATATTTCTCCACTGACTGCAGGTAATACTGGCCATCATACCCTCCAAGAGCATATAGCTCTCCAGCTAGAACCACTACCCCAAGGGTGCTGCGGCACTCGGCCATACGCTCCACCGAAGACCAAGTGTTGCTTTCAGGGTCCCAGCTCTCCACTGTACTCTCGTGCCTTCGATAGCTAATGCCTTGTCTCATATGCGTGGCAATGCCTCCCACAACATAAACCTTGTGGTCAAGCACTGCAACACCAAACTCGTACCGAGGTACACTCAGAGGGGCCAGTCCTATCCATGAGTCTGTCTGAGGGAAATACATTTCCATGCTGCAAAACGAAAGGAGGACATTATTCAGTGGGTGAAGCAGAACATGGAGTAGACAATACAGTAATTTCAAGAGTTGTCTTTTTCGAAAGGTTTATAAACAACTGCATTAGCGTTACCTTTCCAATGTGGCAAACAGTCCAGCCTTGCCTCCCACTGCAAGCAGCACCTTTGGGGCACATCTGGGCCGTGCTGACAACACAGTCTGGTAGGAGAGCCGGTGCTCAGGCATAAAGTGATATTTGAGGGCCTCATTGAGCAGGTGCTTGCATGCATGGTCGTCTCGTATAAGATGGTTGGCTTCATATAGACGGGTGAGAAATTTGACGCTGAGGAGTGGAAGGCGCACACAATGCAGCAACTGAGCTAGATGCTGCTGTCTCTCAGTTACATCATATTTGATCCATGATTCCAAGGCGTAAAATACAGTCTCTTCTGTGACAACCTTAAGGCAGTCGTTGGACACAATTTCATCCAACTCAGCCCTTGTCAGTTCAAAAAACTCCTCTGTCTGACAGACTTCTTCAAAGTTCTCACAGATGAACTTGGTTGCAGCCAGGCACAGCTCGTGACAGCCATATGTCTCTGCAAAGCGGGAGATGCCTATACAGTTCCCAGCATCCAGCTGGCTTTCTAAGAAAGAGCAACACTCTTTCAGTACAAGTTTGACCTGAAGTAAGTTGGCAGCCGGCAGAAGAGATTCCACAGTTTCCTGGGAGATAAACACTGTGCCAGTGTAAGCATACTCGACGATGGCCTGCAAGAGAAAGCAGTGAAGTGTAACATGTACCAAACTACAGTACATCAGTAAACCATTGCTATAATCGAGTTTGACAGCTGGTTCCAAGCATACCTGCAAGGCAGTCTCATCAATGCACTGGAACTCCACCTCCGAGGTCTCCTTTTCTGACAGGTTACCCGTGAACATGGCCTTGAAGTAAGGACTGATGCTGGCCAGCACTACTTTGTGGGCATGGATCTTGGCATCACCCACACGAAGAACAATATCACAGAGTTCATGATCCTGCCGCAAGAGCTGGAGGCCCTGCAGCAGCTGCTCAGAGTGAGGCCGAGTCAGACTGGCAAACATATAGGACTGGTCCTGCTGGTCCATCTGATAAGAGGAAACCACATATTAAAAACAAGAGTGTTATGTTTAAAGACCACACTTTCATAACAATCTGATATGTGACAATAACAACAGAAATGCCACAAAACGCCTGAATTTACCAATTGCCTTGAGAGTGTTCAACTAAAATGTCAACAAAACACAGGACTACAAATAACAAGTGAATAAGACGAATACATTTGCAGGAAGAAGAATAACTTGTTGACGTACAGAAGTGATGCAATCATTATTCTAATCAGTTTTGTCAATAGACAACAAGAAAAGCTAAGAAATCACGGTCTCCTTAATCCAATGCTAACGGCTATAACACTGAGGTTAACCTCTCTGCCTCCAGCCTTGCGTTAAGAGCCTAAATCTCCTTGTGCACAGAGAGGTATGCTGTTTGACATTCAGCATCAACAATGCCAACCGTTACTATGTTGACATGAGCCAGTGCGGGATCTCTGGACACAGGACATGGTCAGATCACAACTCGCTAGCGATCTCTTAGCTTCGCATCGGCGGATAGCTAAGGCGTTAAGCTAACACACTACAAACTCCCATCAGCAACTGGACTTTAGCGTCCAAAAAAAAAACATTCCCCCGGAAACGTCCCATTTCCGTTACTTTTAGCTTGTGCGGTGCACCGTGTTGTCGCATATGCCGGATTTGACCTTAAAACACGGACTGGTTATTTGCGTGTTTCGTATCATTGCAGTCGGCGCAGGTTAGCGGCTAAAAATAAACACGGTTACTGTGGCTAGTTGCATCATTGATTGATATACAGTAACATGGCTGACAGCTACAAAACGTGACGTTACAGCTAGCTGTCAGGTAACGTTTAAATACTGACATCTGTGTCGAGGGAGGAAATCAGACCTGTAACCCGGTGTCCGTCTGATGTGCCGCTGGAACGTCCGTTTTTGCTGTGGCGGAGTTCAGCAAGCGACGAGTGGGAACCCCGAGCGGCTATCAGGAAAACAAGCTCCTGCCAGTATCAGCCTTAGCCTCTAAAAGCTACAGTGGAGCTCTTATAAGCAGTCAGTGAACGCAGCACACCCACTTCCGCTGTTTTCAAAATACAAGTTCAATCACAGCTGTTTATGAGAAAGGGGTCATCCTCCAACACTGCGATAAACGCACAGAGCTGCAGCGTTGTGATCAGAGCACACAGGCAGTGTTACAACTAAAGCAGCAGCAGAAATTACAATTCTGGAGGAGCATACAAAACAGACGGAAATACCAGATAAATAATGTACATGTAAATATGAAGAAGGTTCAAGGTTCATTTTATTGTCATTCGCCGTGGAAAAAAAGAACACGAAGAACGAAATGTGTTTCTCAGGCCAAAAATAATTAATAACTGATAAATTAGACAAACTCCCAGACATATATTAGATTAAGTTACACATATTTTGCCATAACATCACTTAAACATTGCTTAGAATAATATACAGTCATCAGGATGTTTGTATTATTATTTTGTTAACTGTGTTTTAATGTAATGATTATAGATTATGTAAAAAATGTTAAACGCGTTAATTGCCAAGTATAATTTTCTCCATGCTTTAGTGTGGTAAACAGAAAAAGGGGATAAAGTACCAATAAATAAAGTGCGTAGTACACAAACTGGAGGTCAGAAATTCAGACTTATAAAGAACTGAAATACAAAAATAAAGAGTAAATGTATTATAAAAGAGATAATACAGTATGTACTGTATATCATATGAGTCTATAAGAAAAGGATTAAACACTATCTTCTCAAGGAGATTAATTTGAACCGTGGATATAATAAAGTAAAAAATAAATTACATCTTTATTTAAAAGTTAAAAGCGGTGCTACATTATTATTGCTGTGTTCAAATATAAATTAATAAATTGGAAAAAAATATGCCGCTACTACAATAAAACACAGTACTTAGTAGTGTGTGTAATAAACATCGTAATAACTGTGGTGCATTCAAGTGTAACTAGCGTTCCACTTCCACTGTTTTCAAAACACAAGTTCAATCACAGCTTTTTATGAGCTGCACGAGTGTGATGAGAGCACACAAACACCAACAGTGACGTCTGAAACTACAGCAGAAATTACAATTCTGGAGGAGCATACAGAACAGACGAAAATATCAGATGAATAATGAAAATATAAAAACACGAATAATATAAAACAATCACGGTGTTTGTCTTATGAGATCTGCTTTAATTGAACGGTTACAGATTATGTAAAAATCTGAAACCTGTTTATTCCCAAATATAATTTTCACCCTTCTTGTGTGTGATAAATAAAAAAGGGGGATACAGTTAAAAAAAATAAATAAATAACAGTGCGTAGTACACAAACTGGAGGTCAGAAATTCAGAATTATAAAAAATAAATAACAAAAGACACAATGTGGAAGAGTAAAAAAGAAAACAATACAGCATGTACGGCATATATCATATAAGAATAGGATTAGACCAGGGGTATCAAATATGTGGCCCGGGGACCAAAACAGGCCCACCAAAGGGTCCATTCCAGCCGGTGGCATGAATTTGTCAAATGCAAAAATTACACTGAAAATATCTCAAAAAGAACAGACAAGTAAAATAATAACATAATAACCTCCTAATAATGGCATTTCCAAAGTTTACTCTTTGCTTTAGTGTGGAAAAAGCAGAATTACATGAAAATATTGACAATTTCCCTATGGTGGGATAAATAAAGTCATATATGTAATAAGGTCAGTGTAATTTTATCAATATTCTGCCTGTTACTAAATGTTTTGTGTCTTTTTAGATCCACTCTGAACTGTAAGTTATAATGCACACGAATCAATGAAAAGATGAGGCAGAATAGTGTTAGAACTGCACTTTTACTTTTGTCCACTAAAACAAAAATTGTGATTTTCGTCTTAAAATTCAATAGGTAATTTTGCTTCTATTTTTTAACTGGTCTGGCCCACTTCAGATCCTTTGGGCTGAAGGTGGCCCCTGAACTAAACTGAGTTTTACATCCCTGGAGTAAACACTATCCTCTCAGGGAGATTGATTTGAACAGTGGCCAATACATAATAAAATAAAAATAAATACGTCTTTATTGAAAAGTTACAGGTTGTGCTATATTATTATTGCTGTATTCAAACATAAATTACTAAATTCGAACAAAACACGCCATTACTACAGTAAAACAAAGTACTTAAAGTAGTGGGTGTAATACGCATTGTAATACCTGTGGTGCATTCAGGTGTAACTACCATTTTATTGTATCAGATGTAAACAAAGCACGTCTTAATCGTGTCATCGAATAAATTCATGTTTGATTCTGACTAGTATATATTTTGAGTTGGATATGTCAAATATTATTATAGGTGGGTTCCACTTCAAACCAAATATAAAATTACAACGTGTTTAACCTGCACATAAATATGTACTTTCCACCTTCTATACTTCATACACGTTGGACAGACCTGTGTTGTAAATTATACCATAGGAAAAAAGGTTTGAATATACTTTTATCAGTAAGTAGGGTTCGTGTTTCGTTGACTTTTCATCACAGTTCGCTGTTGAGCTTGGCGGTGATACATATGGTGCCTTCAGGAGCCTGGAGCTCGCGTCACCATGGAAGCGCTCAGTTTGCGACATGTATTCGCCATTTTGCTGCCTCGGTGTGTATGTATGCGGGTGTGTGCTCGTGTGTGTGCGTGTGTGTGTGTGTGTGTGGGGGAGATCCTCTCGGCGGTGAATACCTCAGTAGCCTTTTTAAACATTCAACACTCTGGATACCAGTTAAAAACAACCCCGGAAAAAATGCACGCATGGAAACGACCGGATAGCCGCGACATGAACGACATGGAGATTCGGACGACGTAACGGGTTAAAGGCACGAGCGATTCCTCCACCACCGCCGCCGGTCATTACAACCGAACAAGTCTCTTTGGATGAGAGAACGAAGGAAGGTCCAAAGAGCTAAAAAAAAAACAACAAACAGTCCAGTTGAACCGAGAAGAACTACCGACAAGAAACGATGACGTGGTTAAACGAGCACGGACGGAGGCATAATGTTAAGTAGTGTGCTCGAGCGTCAACGAAAAGCGGCGGCGGAAATGCGAGGTAATTTGTTTTTACGCTGTTTTTCTAAGTTTGCTAGCTATCGCCGTCAGACACAGCGCCGACACAACACACCGTTCCTCCTTTTTTTTAAGTGGCTTCTACTCTATGGACGCTTATCGGGTCCTCGGGGGAAGATTGTAAACCCCATCGAAGCTGTTAGTGTTATTCATTCTCCAAATGTAAGTCTCGTTATATTAGCCGGTATCGAGGCTCATCTCTAACGGGGAACGTTATCTCAGCCCCAGTGCAGACAGATGACTGTAGTACCTGTGCAGCCACAAGTGGTTGTCTGAGCATGATGTCCTAATCAGAATCTGAATACTTTATTGATGCTATTCTACGGCATAAAGGTAGAAAAGGTAGAAAAGATATAAAAATTGGGGAATAGCAATTGATTCGTCATAAAAAGAAGTACTATGTGCAGTATATCTACAATGTGTACATCATGTACCATATACACATTTATACTCACACCTATCAATACATATGGATCAAAAGACTTGATGCCTATTTTTGTGGTCTGACTGAAGTTTTTCAGTTGAATTTTTTTTATATCAAAGTACATAAAAAGATGACATGTATTGTCATATATCTGAAATTTCTCCAAACATTTTAATTATCGGTCATTTCTCTGCATCTGAAGTGTCAAAAACATCATGTGTGGTGACCAAGGATTGCTAATAACTTTACTAAATTCAAAACACACTATCCATCAGTTTTGGCTCCAATATTAATCAGTGATATATTATAATGATGTGGATATTATGTGTACGCAGGTTTAAAATAAACACAGGTGTTGAAATTGCATAACAAGGGAGATGCTGCTATGATAGAATGCATTTATAAAATCATGGATAACACAAAATGAAAATGCACACAAGCGTGTCCTTCTTAAACAGTTTATTTAACTACTGACATTCGTTAATCTATTCGGAATGCTAAAGAAATATATACATTTTGAGGTAAATTACAGGCACCTCAGATCACTTTCAAGGCTATGTCTAGTTAATTCATCTTTAAAAACACTAAAATCCTCTTGAAAAGTCTTATTTGTCAATGACCCATATACATGCACATATAACACATACATACACATACATGTTGTTGATTATATCGTCCGTGAGTAATTGTACAACCTAATCTGATGTAACCTGATGTAATCACTGTGTTGCAGTATTTATGTAGCCTCGGTTGGCATTATAGGTTTTTTAAGCAATTGCCATTTCATTTCTGTCTGTAAACAGGGATGTATTTAGTCCTTCTATGTTCCAGCTCATTTTGTATTTGTGATTCACAGGCTGACAAACACAGGAGTGGTTCTCCCATCACCAACCACTCAAGATGAAAGCTCAATGAAACCAAGAGGCATATGACTGTCCTTGTAGGCTTGTGTTTGCTCCTACGCCTTCTCAAATCTGACCACGTCCATAAGATCATCGATAATGATACTTGGATTGATCTCCCAGGAGTTATACGAGCAGCTTCTGGACCACAGGAATTACCAAAACCGCACTAATGGGGTGGAGGAACTCAAACGGATCCTGTCAGACGTGGACATATACACAGTCCCATCTGACAGTATTGAGGAGTTCATCAATTTCTTACCCCGCCTTCTGGATGATAGTAATTTTAAAGTATTGTACGGCACCTTGCAAGTTTTAAATCTACTCATTCAGAAGCTAGACACAAACTTAGATAAATACTTTAAACAGATAGTTTTAGTGGCTCTCAAGGCCCTTGGGGACACTCGCACCATCACTAGGAATGAATATATGAATGTGTTTCGACACCTGATGAAAACTGTTGCACCGCAACAAATATTGGATCTTATTATGGGCAACTTGAAGCACAAGAATTCCAGGATTCGAGAAGACGTCCTCAACATCATTATAGCAGCTATGCTTACTCACCCCAGGAAAGAGTTCAATATCCCTAACCTTTGTCTTGAGGTTGCACCTCATTTAGCAGACAGTAAGAGGAAGGTCCGCCATGCTGCCCTTGAGCTGTTTGCTGTCTTCGACTATTGCCTTGACACTGGGAAAAAGCAGCCTCTTATGAAAGCGGTGGACATGGTGGAGCTCAATGAGGATGCAGAGGGTCTTATGGCAGCTGTGCAGGTGAGACGAGCGAGACGCGTACTTCCAAAGCTGTCATCAGAAGGTGTAGTGGAATATGGCTTGGTGGTGCCTAAACCGGGACAGAAGTGCTCACTACAGAGTCCTGGAGCCGACCTGGACTGGGTGATGAACGGAGGACGGGTGAGCAGTGCAAGGAGCAGCAGAACTGAACCGGATTGTAACCGACTATATGGCTACGGCAGCCTCGGATCCCTCACCGATGAACCACTTCAAAGGAGGATTGTCAGTGCAGGGAAAGGGAAGAAAAAACTCCCCTGGGAAATGATGAGTCTCTTGTCCACTGAGAACGACCAGCAATGCAACACACCCAATGGAAGGTGCACTGAACAGGTGGGGCCGCTCACCACTGACAACATGCCAGATTCTCACATTGTTTATTGTTCAATTGATATTTGTTTTAACTTTATGTCAAGGGCATTTTTTTTCCTGAGAGCTGATAGATTTGGTTTCAGTTTAATTCTCAGAGGAGCAGTAAACCTCAACCTCAGTAGAAATCATTTTAGAACCATCATGGCGCTTTGTACACTGTGAACCATATATTGTTCCTGTCTCTTGACCTCCTTTTTGAACAAGCTGAGTCACGCCCAAAGCCACCAACCTTAGACGGTACAAATCCCAGAGGTAACACTTTCCAGAGAAAGAGAGAAGTCTCCTGATGCTCTCTGGTGCTGCACGAGAAAGGGAAAAGCATATGGATCTAGGCCTTGCTATTTAAAATATTATATTATAAATTCACTTCAGCCATTGTTTTGTTTGCATGATAGCAGCATCTTTGCATGAAGATTGTTAAGGGCTTTCTGTGACTTCGATGGGGATAAATGTATCCACCTGAATGGCAGTAATATATTGCAGTGAGCCGCAGGTGTGGATAGGTATGGATAGACCCACAGTGCTATTCCTGGAATCAAATATAGCAGGTGACTCATTTTCCTGCACTGTGACATTAGCTGACAGGATAAACATTCACTGTGCTCAGAATGATCCCTTTCACAATAAGGGTGTGAGTTTGTAGGTCTATTCAAGGATGTAATCTATTAATCTGCTTCCAGCCCCAGGGATTGTGATGATTTTTTGGGTTCGTGAGCCATTAATTCACCATTTTTTTTTAGATACTATTAATTTGTTCAAAATCCACATTTGAAAACCTTTTGTTTGCAGCAGTGTGTGTTTCCCAGCAACCCTATTATTACATAGCACACTCACTGCATGGGACGCGAGGCATAATTGGTAATATGACAGGGTTATGTTTGCAAAACATAGCTCATTCACTGCTCTAGTGTTGATTGCAATCACATCGAGTGCTCTTCAGCGACCGTCATCATCAAATTGCAGTGACTGAGGTTGACCTCAGCCTCAGATTGTCTCAAAGGAAGAGACAGAAGCAGTGGTGGAAAAAAGCAGTCATTGTACTCATTCAAATTAAATGAGGACCATCAACACAATGTACATTAAGTAACGCCACTTTACAAAAGTAGAAGTTCAACCCAAAGACCATTGTCTTCTGTCTGAGTTTGCCAAACATCTACGACATCCTTTTGTTCAGGCCTGGGGATGGAATTACACTGTGACTCCTGTCCTGTTCAAGGATTGCTTTTTCATTAGTTATTTGCACTTCATCCTTTATCTTTGCCATAAAAGGAATAATTTTCTGCTCTTAGGTTACCAGCGAGGATTTGCTTCCCCTGTCCAGGAAGCTGAGCCCAGAGACCTATATACCCAGTTTTAGTAAGTGCCAATACTTCCTCCACTTTCACATTTTCCCTGTGTGTACCGGTGAATGATTGTCGTGGTTAACTTCAGCTGGATGCAAATTAGAGCAGCTTTAAAATGGATTAACATGCTGAGGCAAAGGAGCTGTTCTACATCTGACCAAAAGAGAGCATGATTGCAAGACTGCTTAGCACACACTCACCTGCCAGAGGAGAAAGTGACCTTATCACTTTCCAACTATTACCTAACGCTACAGCATATGTCTTCAAAAACGTGTCTGTAACGTCTTAAAATGTTACTCAGGGTAGTGCCTTTTGTTTAATACGTTAAATGCATTTAACCAAAAATGATTGTTAAATGATCAGTAGAGTTTTCACTGTCTCATCGGGTAGTATATGTATAGTGATGCACCTTTACTCTGTTTGGAGTTGAGGGATACGTACATTAATGAAACAATTATTAAGCCCTTCATCTTTCAAATTGAAATAACTTAAAAAAGAAGATCTTTTAAACACTTAAAAAAAGGAGGTCTTTTCACCAGCTTCAGTGCAACAAATATACAGTAAGATTTTGACCGCTCTTGTTATTTATCTATGTAGATATTTTTCTGTAATTTTATGTCCTAGAGTTGGTTATTGATTTGCACTACGTGTGTAAATATCCTCGCCTCTTTTCTATCTTATATAATCTGCTCATCCCTACACCTACAAGTGTCGCAGATGTTCTTTGATTTCAGTCAACTTTCCATAACCTCTGAAATATCAGTCATATTTATTGAATTACTATGTAATAATGTGGTCTTAATGGCTGAAACTATATGCAGACTGTTTACAGACTGTGTGTGTAGGTGTAGTCTGCCAAACAGCAGTCTGCTTTTGTCAGCCATACTGGACTTGGGACTTTTTTTTAGCAGTACTGTTTGTCAATCGTATTTCTTACCAATGTAAAACAAAGTTTAGTCTAATCTTTTCTACACTATGCTTTTTGGAAGATCTGATTTTGTTGGATCCAATTGATCCAATTAAAATGTTTGAAACAAAAATTCAATGCCAGTTATGAACTTTGTGATTCATATTGCACTTAATGAATACTATATAAAACCTTTTTTTAATGGGGCTAACTATCTGAGGCGGTGAGAGACATTGAACTATGTGAGGTTCAAATGAGTGTTTAATGAAACCACTAAATTGTATGTTCCCTCTAGGTTCTGCAGAGTCTCATAGGCCCCAGTCCTCCAGAAGGAAGGACTCTCCCGCACGCCTTAGAAGGAGTGGAAGCCTTAACCTAGACCAAGACATCTTTAAGACCACCAACTTCTCTGAACCAGATGTTGGTAAGACGTCAAACCCTCAAAATGCCAGTGTCTCCCTAATTTCCCATCCCTACTGTGTTCAGAACACTTTTCCCATCTCTACATTTGTACCTTGTTCCGACATGTGACTTCCCTGTGTCACAGCTGCCCCTAAAACCCGCCTGTTATCAAGGAACCCCAGTGTTGAGCGCACCTTTTCCCTTCCCGCAAACCCCACTCCACCTGGGTCATTTTTACTGCCATCTTATCTACTGACCACACTCCCAGGAGGCACCCTCACTCCAATACCATCACGCCGCCACGTAGACTCCTCTCTGTCCATGTCCAACACTTGGCCCAACAAAAGAGACAGCAGCCCCCAGCAGCAAGAAACTAGCCCGTGGCGAGACACGGCAAGCACCTCAAAGGGTAAATTACCAAATACACATTACATACTAGTACATTCTCATCGAATATTCTGTTCTGACTGTTTGTTATTTTGTCCCACACCATGCAGAAGATATCTCCAGCAGGTGTTCTCCGCGGCCTCTCCGTGCCTCTCTTGCGAGCTCCTCTTCCACGTCATCATTTCGCCGAGCTCTGAGCAGCACAAGGACAACCCTTTCTGTCTCGCCAGTCATACCTCCAACAGAACAGAACCAGTCTCTTGATGGCCTCAAGTCCTCTGTTCCAGGCAGTCCCCTAAACCAGCAGATGGAAAATGATCTTCATCTGGACCCTGTGAACAATAATGCACATCATTATCCTCCAGACGACGATCCTTGGGACATGGAAGAGGTCAGCAGAGCCGTCTGTTTTAAATGAGTGTTCTGCTATAAAGTGCACTACTAAGTTAAACCCTGAGAGTTCATAATTTGAATGCCATTTGTACTGGTCCTGGATGCTGACGTATGGATCCATCACTGACTTTATTGTTGCACTGCTTACAGATGCTGAACTCGCTGCGCTCACTGCGCAACAGTGCTGCAAAGAAGAGAGCCAAAGTGAACCTTAGCAGTTCAGACCCAGATAGCCCAGACTCAGCGGTGCGGTTAGACCTGGGTCTAGACTCGCCATCACACACTCCTCCGATGCTTAGCAGTTCAGCAAGTGAGAGTGGGCTCTCTAGCTTAAGTTCAACTGCAAACTACAACTTTAACGGCATCAAAACGAGGTAAAGGATTCACATTTAATGATCGCAGCTCCGGGAATATTTATAAGGAAAACGTCTTGGTTAATAATATAGTAATATTATTAACTGGTTAATACAATAGATGCTGTAGATACAATAATATCAACTGGCTAGTAATATTATGATAGCTGTTGCTAAATTTATATGTTGATATAACAGATTACATTAAACTAATTCGTTACTCATGTTATCGAAACAGTCCCAGAAATACTGCCTCTGTGGGAATGAACCCTAGCATTGCAAGAGTGCCTTCTGCAAGAATGAGAACTTCTGTGTCCATGGACTTCAGCCTTCAGGGTATGAAAGGGATTCAACGTATTTGGCCTCTGAATGACAAGGTTTGGTATTTTATTCACTTAAATGATTTTTTGTGTCATTTTTTTAAGGACTGTCTCAGAGGAATGAGCTGGTGTCTGACGTCGGTGTTGTCGGACATTCATTTGCATGCTCAAATGGAACAATGAGAACAGAAGAAGAGAACTACACACGAGGTCCCTCCCCTCCATTCATTAAACCAATCAGAGGTCGAAAGCCAACCAAAGGTACAGTCAAAATATTAAACATACCATTTTTTTCCTGGATTTGCCTTCTGGAAATACAGCATTGTGTTGAAATGATGATATCTGTGATTCTCAGGATCTCGGAACCACAGTTGCAGAACCCCACCAGCTGTAGACATGCCCGAAGGAGTCATTGGACGAGGTTAGTTCGACGCCTGTGAGGAAGTTTCAGTTAACATTCAGTTAACAAATTAGAATTCAACACTAATGGTGTCTGAAGCCCTGTATTGTGAGCAGAGTGTCGCTGTGGTCCTCCAGTGCTACTGATAAGACATCCGTTACCTTCTCCTTGACCTTCTGCAGGTATGTTTGGGACTACAGTGTCCTCCAGCCGTCCAGGAGCTTCCTTCTCACTCGAGCAGGGTGATTTGATGGCCAATTCCACCAGTGACCCATCCGCATCCACAGGCATCTACAGCAATACTTTCTCTGGCACTCACCTAGACAGAGATGACAGCCCACGTTCTGACGGGTTGAAGGACCTGCTCTCTGATGAGTCCCACGTCAGCTCCACCAGTCCAGTCAACAGCCCACCAGGACCCCAAAGCCCCATCAAGTGCTTGACTCCGCCCCACCAGCCAAGCCCACCCACAGTTCCCCCCAACCCACAAAACATATCACGTCTTAGGAGGGCGCCAAGCCTCAGCAGGACCCGACCTTCTCTGTCTCACAGCTCAGGTCAGTGCCTCTACAAACTTGAATTAATTAAATTAAAGTACTGTATATTACAGACTATAAGTCACACTGGAGTAGAAGTTACTTTTTTTAGGAAAAATTTATTTTACATAATCCGAGACCAAGAACAGACATTTTATCTTGAAAGGCAAATTATAATAATAACAATAGAATATAGAACAACAGTACGGAAGTGCAGAACTGCCACCGAGGTAAAAAAAAAAAAAGTAGTGTTTCTCGTTCGAACGACATAGTTTTCTTGTAGAAAATTATCATGTTCTTGGGGGTCTGACACGTGAGCAGGAAGAGTTTATTGAATGGTGTCCGTGTGACATTTTCATCCGTGTGTGTGTGTGCCAAAACTATGCCGTGCGTAAATGGCAAACTCTCCAGCGCGGATACAGAATGTGACAGTCCTGACAAAAATGAACACTATACCAATTTAATGTCCAATCGTAGACCCTAAGTGCTCTAAATCCTTTCCTTTAAAAATGCCTGATTCCACTCTGCGCGTGTGACTGTCGCGACATGAGAATGCATGTTGTCGTTAGAATTAAACTGCCCTCCCCTCCACCACAGACAGATGGGAAGTGGCTGGAGTACTTTCATTAAGCCTCGAGGGGTGATGCCTACAGTGCACTTGCATGGTTGTCAGTGTGAAAACAACAAAGATGAGAAATTATATATTTTAATAATTTCACATTTAAGTCGCACACCAGTCAAAGTATGAAAAATAAAAAGAGCGACTTATTGTCTGGCTGTGAGATTATTACTAGTCCTATGATCCCTGTCGTCACTCTGCTGGTGTTACAGCCATCTTACAATTTAGCACTGTTTCCATCGCATTATTAATAGATGAACCGCTGCTTTAACAGGTCTTTGTTTATAGAAAATGTTGGAACATTAATTAGACTCTCAAAGCCACAGGAGCATTGGAATACCATGTTTGCTGTGGACTGTGTGACACAATGCTTTGTTTTGACAACCTGCTGTTACTGCACCGCTGCCCACACACACACGCAGCGTGTTTCGAGACCAATAGAGACGTAACATGAGACTGAATCTGTGTGTCTTTGTGTCGATGTCAATGTAGACGAACTGTCTCCTGGTTCTGTGGGTCACAACAAAAATCCCGCCGAGCCTCCTGAGCTGTGTCCGTTTTCTAAACCTGACCTGGCACTGACACAGAGCTTCAACCTCCTGAGCGCCGAGGACTGGTGGGAAACTTGCCATACTGAAACAATTAGCATCTCTCCACTCATTTGAGTTCAAATTTATCTCATTAGAAGCAAGCAGTGAGAGTATGTGTGTCATCTGCTCCGATCTAGGGAGAAGAAGATTGAAGGTTTGACGTTCCTGCGCAGTCTGGCCCACTTCCACCCAGACACACTCCAGGGCAGACTTCATGATGTCTGCCTGTCTCTCATTCAAGAGGTAACAAGTTTATCATGTAACACACACATACTATTCTTCAACCCGGTTAAACGCTACCGATTTCTCACATATGCGGTGATGTCTTAGAGGTTTATAACAGTACTCTGTGAGTGTTAAGTTGAACTCATGTAAATGTTATGCTAACATGGGGAAACTGTATTTAGCATTAAAAACTAGTAAAAACCCACTTCAGTAAAGGCAAAAAGGATTTATCTCAAATGGATTTTCACACAGAGCATTTTGGCGCAATTGACGCTTGTCCTGAAACTGTTAAACGTGACCCAATTTAGCTCGAGCCTTATCAGGACATGATTCGATGTCTGTTTTGGTGGCATTTACAGTGTTCTTACATGAGAATGAATGAGAAGCACTGTTGTAAAAGCAGAAGATCAAAGAATTGCTCTGCATAATCCATAACTTATATTTGTCTGTTTTGACTCTGTAGTTGCACTTTAGATTGTACAGACTTAGACTTAGACTTAGACTTCCTTTATTGTCATTACACAGACACACACAATGAATCTGGTAACGAAATGTC